>JACEFO010001427.1:0-21892 GCA_015342445.1 Digitaria exilis
GTGTGGGTAGATGGAGACTCACGAGTTGGTCAACTGGCCCACGGGTGTGGACGCTTGGGTGGCACCGCGCGACAGGACTCACAAGCCAAGTAACTGTGCCACGAGTGTGGACGTGTGGGAGACAAGGGTTGGAACCTCCAACATTTGGACGTACGACCAGAAGCATCACCGACACATAGTTATATTGGAGAAGACTTCATTTTCATGTATGGTAGGATTTGGTTAAGGTGTTTGAAGATAGGAAGGTTTGAACTCATTTTGGATTGCCATGTCATGGTTTTACAAGCCCTAAGTAAATTAGAAATATCTCCCTCACATGAAGTCTGTTTTTAGTGTTTAAGTACTTGCTGGAAAGCAAATTTTGTTCCCTTTCCAATGGATCTAGTCTCATTGACAACTTAATTTTTTTAAGAGTCACAATAATCAAAACAAGTGTATTTTAGCTGGTCTATGTGCCTTATAGCCTAGGGACAACACCCATGTGACACCCCTGTATAGATTAGATTGGTTCTTTCATTGTGTTTTTGCTCATAGGAAACCCTAGAAGAATGTTGCTTCCAATCCTACCTGGATTTACAAGGAGATCGTGATTGGGCGACTGCTACCGCCTTGACATGACTTGGATTTCTGCGGGAATTCCCCCCTCTTCGGCTTGTAGTTCATCATGGCACAGGGCCCCCACCTACCAGGGCCACTAAGCACAGTTTATTTCCTACATAACCAGGGCCACTAAGAGCATCTCCAACAGTACCCAAAATAGGTTCCTAAAATTTTGTTGTGGGAATCAATGGAAAAACTCTTGCTCCAACAATGCCCTAAACTAGTGGCTATTTTTTTTTCTAAATGCCCCAAAATAGTGGGCTCTAGAGTCATTTTTGCCCCCCTTCACTTGCACTCCCAATCCTGAAATTATTTTGGACCTAGGAACGGTTGGAGAAGAAGGCTTTTTTTTGCTACCAATAAATTTTAGCCAGTTTTTAAAACCAATCTTTTGAGACTATTTTTCTTGGGCACTATTGAAGATGCTCTTAGGCAACCACACGTTGCTCTACCTCTCCTGTCTTCTCATATGCTTGTTGTAGCTAGATAGTCAACAACAGAGATGCATGGCAATCAAGCTAGTAGTCTTTGCATCAATCCCTAACCGGCATTTGACTGGGCCTTTATGTCACACTACTAAAAAAACATTTACTCTAACCTAGTAAAATTAGCCTCGGATACAAACACAATTGTTAATTGCCTTAGTTAATACCTTGGATTATAGGCGGTCATTTTCTATTAACCAAGAAAACAGCAAATAATCGCCACCTAAAATTAATTAACTAAGGTGGGCAACCTAACATAAATGCCTCAGTTATTGGCAACAAAAAAAGCCTTGGCAAACAATTAACAGAGGAAGTTATGTTATATGGCCCGCCTCCTAAAACCTAACCTAGCACGCTACTATTTCCCAGCCTAAACGAGGCCCAGTAGTTGGCTATTATAAATACGGAAACATAGGGTTTGAGCCCTCCTCTCTTTCTCTCCCTTCCCACCCCACCTAGAGGCGGCGGTGGACCAGGCGGGGTGCAGCATCGGTGGCGTGCCTCTTGGCAGCGTAGGTGTGTAGTCCATCTCCGAAAATGCTTTTTGTAGTAGTATTACATCATCAATCCGTTATGAAAATTTGCATCAGAACTCTAACGCTCGTGGTGAAATAACTATTATTTTGGCATCATTCAATAGAGCATGATTGTATCACTGTTGACACTTCTTAACATTTCTACTAAGCTGCTCATGGGCGCCGAGGCAAAAGGCATAGAAATCAACATTAATAAGCAATCATGGTAAAGATATAACTTGTTAAGATTTAAATGTAACGCAGCCAAAAGATTTATGTTATCCGCAAGCACACAGATACACCATTGTAGCATTTAAACTATAGGTAAACAAGGTTATCGTATTATTTATCCCATGGGAACTCATAACAAGTATAAATAAAATTGTCATTTACATAACTTCCAACATCTTCGCCCTGCTAAAAGCTATCGCACCAGGTAGAACAGAGAAAGACGAGCAGCAGCCTTTCACTGCACCGGTGACTGCTGCCTCAGAAACCTCCTTGACTTGATCCTCGGTGTTTCCCTGGATCCTGGGATGACGGGATCGATTGAACCCGGGGTGGGTTCAATTCGATCCCAGAAGGAGCGTCGGGCGGATCCGCGGGTTTCGCCTGATCCCCAACTAGCTCAAAATATTAGGAGTAAGTTGTCACAAAAGAATCATGGTAATAATGTTACTCAAATGAATATATTAATAATGATATAGATATGTAACATAATGAGAGTTGTTAACCAAATCAGATCATCCATTAATAAAATAAACTAGAACTTAGATTGTCATCACAGCAAGTCTAGAATGTCCTTAGAAATAATCAAGACAGCAAATAACCAAATCAATTATATGATCTAATTAATGTTTAAAGCCATATTAAAAAGGGAAAGTATCCAATTCATATTAATGATCCAAATATTCATTGGGCTCCTATTCTAAAGTTTAGTAGAAAAGAATACAAGGACGAACAAGCCTGTCACAACCTGTCATCTTCCTTTTTGCACTGGTAAAGAATGGATATATCTGAAGGAATTATCATATCCAAGCACCATGCTTGCATAATCAAAGACTATTCTAATCCCACAGGTGACTCCCACCCTACGGCTGGTCAAGTTAGAGACTAGAAACAAGCATAAAGCACTCCAGATCATTATAGTAGCATAGATGATTGATCCAAACATATAATCTCTAAGATTCATGATAGCACAACATATGAAGAATAATACCATAAATATAGCATAAACTTCATATAACATCTCTAAGTACTTGACAAAGATCTGACAAAAAGGATACAAAGTTATTACCCAAGATCAATGATGATCTTGAAGAACAACTTGATCAAGTTGATGAACTAGAACTTGGCTCCTCTAATCCTAGAACTAGAGCTAATTAGAGCTAGAGGGATCTCTGGCTGGCTCTGGATTTCTCAACTGTAAACTATCAACTCTGAATGGACAGGGGGGGTCTTTAATTATGGTAGTAGGTGAAACCGACATCTCAATTGTAAAATACAAGTGGAACCAAGTAAAACTAAATAAAATATGATAGTAAAGTAGTATTTTCCTTGATATGTTGACGGTAATATTTAGCACTTAAGGATCATCAACAATCACTTAGCTACATTGATGTCCTCTATAGGGTACAACATTATCACGTATCAATTTAGGTATAAGGCTACTGATTAGTATGGTGTAGTATAAAACTATCATTCGTTAAATTCATAAAAATTTTTATTTTTATTGAATAATGTTGTGAATACACAATGCACACTTGGGATTTTCTAGAATGTTGTGAAACATATGAAACTTTAACATGCATGAGGATAAAGATCATGGCCCAACTCGAAGCATCTAAAAGAGTAGAGAGCGTGCGTGAGCCATAGTTGCCAATTTCATGATGAAGTATAGAATACTCTTGAAGCATGGTGTTTTGAATTGTAGAAATATAAAGAAATTAGAGAAGATGAAGAGAACTTCAAGAGTTAGATATTTGGTTAAGAATAGTGTAGAAGATGGACACATGCACCACTACATCAACCACAATCTACTACAAATAGGGGTGCCCTCCACCCCCTATTAAAATCCATGTCAACTAAAATACATGTAGAGATGATGTAGATAGTCACCATGAGCAGTGATGTGCTATGGTAGTATGATATGTAGTAAGAAGAAGAAGAAGAAACTACATGAGTGATTGATCGATCAATCCTACATGATGACTATGTAGCGTGCCTTAATACAATAAAAATGTTTAGTAATGGGGATTGACATTAGTTAAGAAACAATAGCTAGCGGTATGCTAGTGGAGTTCAAAGAAAGAGCACAAAATTGACATGACGAAGCCATGACTGGTTGACGAAATAAAATAAGCGGTCCAAAGAGGAGGAAGAGGATTAGAGGCAGGACCAAGAAGAACTAAACATGTGTTTGGTTTGAGGACAAGGTAGGATGAGATCATCTGGTCCCAAGTTTTTCGATGAGATCATCCCACCTAGTGTTTGGTTGAGTGGGATGAAACCATCTTTGTTTTTTTGTTTGGTTGAATAGAATGGGGAAAGAGGGCATTTTCACACCGTTAGCACCCCCAGCATTTTCACACCGTTAGCACCCCCAACACCAGCGTCCACCCTGTCCTCCGCGGGACCCACATATAAAACTCTCGTGTTCATCTTCTTTTCCTATTGTTGTGGTTGTCTTCCCCTCCGCCATTAAAAAATCACATCTTCTTTCTTCTCTGTCGCTGCTTCTCCCACCAAGCAAGAAGCTAGTAATTGCAGCTAGCGCCCCTCGGCCAATCTTTCTGTGCTCCCATCAAATCAAGCTCACATATTGCTAAGTCAAGGACTCTTGCATTTGTATCTCGCCTGCCAACAAAGGTGTTCTTTTTTTTTACGGAGGATGAAAGTGCTCCTGCCTTTGTATCTCGCCTTCGCCCGAGGAAGAGCTCGGAGCGCAGCAACATCAAGGTTCCATGCTTAGTGACAAGTGGAGTAGAGGAGTCTAGAGAGGTAATGTGAGCTTGCCAAAGGTGAAGACACGGAGAAGGCAATGTGTGAAGGCTTTGGGAAACGGATGCATTGACGTCCACACATGCATGTCCATGTTTTTTTTTATTTTTTCACCACGTGATTTTGACCCAAGCTGATACATACTCATTGACATGTGGGGACACGTTTAGTTAGGGCGTGTTTGGCAGGGCTCCAAACAACTCCAGATTTAAAAAAAACAACTCCGCTCCAAGTTTTTCTAGCCAAACACCTCAACTCCAAAAACTCTAGATCCATCAAATCCATGGAGTCCCTCAGGGGGTACTCTGCAAACACTGGTTTTGGAAGGACTCATGGAGTTGGGTGGAAATTACTCACCTTTGCCATCCATTACACAACATACCGGTTCGTTTCTTTTTCTCGTAACTCTTTGCCCCCGCCCCCCTCCGACACCCGCGCGCCCCAACCCCCCCGACTTCTCTCGCGACTCCTCTCTGCCGCTGCCTTCCCTTCCGTCATCAGGCAGAGCAGATCGCCGGAGACCGCCGGAGATCACCAGCGATGTCCCATCCGCTGCTGCCTCCTTTGATTCCTCATTCTTCCTCGCGGCGTGTTGGTCTCGCTCGCCCTATGTCTTCAACCCTAGGGCCTGCACAAGGCATAGCCGGCCAGGCCGATGGCGGCCAAGACGTGGTCGTCCATGGCGCGGCAGCGGCCGTCTAGGGCGTGGCAGCGGCCGGCGGCGGCCAAGGCGCGGCCGGCCAAGGCCTGGCTGCGGCTGGCGGCAGCCAAGATGATTTGCTGTGATCCTAATTTTATGCCTACAATCCCGAATCGGTATAAACGATTTGCTGTTCCGTCAAATACATCAGATACATCTACTTGGGAAGGCAGTGCGCATTGCATGGATACTTTTCAGGATGAACTTGCCACAGCTCTCGCTATATATTGGTTGGAACTAGCTTGTAACCGAATTATATACTTTTTAGCGTTTGAACAATTTGTGCGTGTAAACATGTTTACTTCTTGTTTGATGGGATATTTGTTTGATCAAATGGATGGCTTGCAAAAAAATCTTAAGAAAAGCCAACACCATGCACCATCTCTATGTAGCGTCAAAGAAAAAAAAAAGAACAAAAAAAAGACCAACGCCATGCACCATCTCTATGTAGCGTCAAAGCAAAAAAAAGAGAACGAAAAAAGACCAATGCCACGCACCATATGTAGCGTCAAAGCAAAAAAAAAAGAACGAAAAAACACCAACGCCATGCACCATCTATCTGTTCCGGAGGGCAAAATAGGATAATCCATTGAAATTGTCTCTTATTCGGAGTTGGAGCTGTTATTTCTGCCAAACATATTATCAACTCCAAATTGGGAGCCCAGCTCCATGAGTGGAGCTGCTCTGTGGTGGAGCAGCAGCTGCAAAGTTGGTTTGGTAGAGCTGGAGCCCTGCCAAACACACCCTTAGTATTTAAGATGGACTAATTTTTCTAGTAACAAATTCTTTTCCAAAAGAGCTCATTCATTTTAGTATTGATAAGCCCACATTGATCTTCCATTTACCTTAGTCTTGTGGAGCTTATACATTTCCTTTGTCCTCATGGTTGAGAGTTAGAATGGTTTAGCATTATTCACTTCACTTTCTTCAACCATCAATCCCAAATTTGTTTGACAGTTTTTAAAGAAAGTGCATGGTTCCTCAAATGATCTCTCGGATCATTCAATCTGTATAATTCCTCTCAGAGGCTTTAGCCTTCTTTTCTCATTCCTACCTCTAGGCTTGTATGTGGAGCTGTAGGTAAAGGAATTGAGGGCATACTTGCTACTCACATATTGCTAAGCTACCCACATATTGCTAAGTCAAGGACTGGAACTAAAGAAAATAAAAGTCACAATCCTTGATCAAGAAGTTCATGTGTGTGAATATTTTTGTATTTTTATAAACTCTTTTTGCTAGACCATCTATCATTTTTCTTACTCTTTATACATGGGCTACAGTTTCTTATTTTTTCATGCCTTTTGAGCATGTTGCATGCCTTCATTGGGTCATACATCATTTCTGTCTTCTCAATTTTTTTAGCCATGCCTTTTTTGGTCATGGATATTTCTCTCATGTCACATCCATTTGGACATGCATCTTTTATTCTCTCTCTTTCTTCATAGCCTACACCTTTCTTAGGAAGTTTATGGAAAGACTAATCTTGGAACATGGAATTTTATGTAAGTGAACTTGATAACAGGAACATAACAAGTATCCCACTAAGGGTCACAAAAATTTGACAAAGCTCAATGAGATAAAAGTGGCATATGTAAAAAGTGTAAACATCCTGCACATGGCTCTAATGAGAATTTTGGCATATCATTGTGAGGACAACATGTGGTCACCCGAAGATTGATGAGTGATTGACAACCAGTGTGTGCGATGTACTCTTGGCTTTTGATATGTAGGTGTAGGCCGGTGCGTGGTGAACGTCAAGCAACAGGTTCATGCGACGGACACTTGGCGGTCGATTTCCATGAGTTTTACCACCAACATTTCTCCATATTTCAAGCTCATATGGACATAAAAATGCTAAAATAATTTACCCTCACAAGTTCCACTAGTTTGGTGATCGATTACTTTATCTCAGGAGCCCACTGTGCACAATTCAGCCAATTTGGGAGAAATCCCTAGCCACGTTCAGGGTCAAACTTCACTGACATTCAGACTAACTCAAGTATATATCATCCACACTATCAATTGCTTGGTCAGTGCATCCTATGGTGAAAGGCCTAAGCCATGGACTAGGAGGCCCACCTGCATGCGACACTTGGGCATAATATGTGAGAGCGCCTACGTGGTCAACATCCACCTGTCCAAGGGCATGTCGATGCAACATAGGGCCAAGACGAGCCATAGTGAGTTTGGGCGGCTCAGGCTAGGCCGGCCAGCCTACAACTTCCCTGCGTCAAGCAAACACCACTACTATCGACATGAGGAGGAAATCAGCAGCGTCCACTAGGTATACCTAAATAAACATATGGCTTGTACTAAACATACAAACATACAATTACTTTCATAATCTAATCACCATCTTCGTGAATCAATTATATTGATCGGCGGAGTCAAATATTAAAAATCTAGTTAACTCGGCTATCAAAATACCCAAGCACACTCTCATCCCAACGACCTTGTCAAATCTGGTTGTCAACAAAGCAGAAACAAAGGTTGCAGAAGAAGGGATAATGTACACCCACACTGGCTATAAGTAAGTACATATATTATTCCTTAAGCTGTTAACTATCCGGAAGTCCTACCTAAAGCAAACTTGAGTATTACAATTGCTTGTCCATAAAGTAGTGGTGTGTACATATAAGCGCATCTATCATGAATGCAGGAAAAAGATAAGGTGTGTTTGGTTGCATGCACCACATGATGCATGAATGGATGATCCTGGATGGGATGGTTCAACCAAATTGCTTGTACCACTTGGTTCACTCTAACTAGTACAATATTGTATTAAGTGGGATGGAACCATCCTGGATGAGTTGGTACAATTCATCCAACCAAACAAAAGAATCATCATTATTTTGTACCATTCCATACATGAATCAAATGGTATAACGAACCAAACACACCCATAAGAGTACAAAATGAGAACAATACCGAACTTATTATTCCATATATTAATTTGATACCGCAATCATAGTAAGATCCAATAAGGTTCAAAAGGATTCAAGCTGATCTAGCTAGCAGAAGCACTAGAAAAGCTTGAAAGCTTGACAGTTTGTATCAAACTTGCCCACATTGTTTATTTCATATTCAAGCTTTTGAGGTATCAACTGGAAGCACGGTGCAAGTTATCCTTGGGTCGGAACACGGTCTACGATGTAGTCCGACCCGTCGTCAACGCACCATACGATGACACGGTCAAATTCTTCGATTCGTGGCTCAGGGTCATAATCAACTATCATGTTAATGACACGTAGGTCCGGTCGGTCCTGTTGGATAGCTTTGTGGGCATAGTCACAACGTGTGTGCAACAGGTCTGGCCATGATTGCCGCGCCGGGATGCCCGCCATGCCTCTCCTGAATCCGCACTGCGTACTAACAGCAATAAAAAAAACTACTGAGAAAAACGCATCCACGGGTGTATACACAGGATTTAACTTCTCTCCTAAAACACTGTATGTATTTTCTTCAGATATAGGTTTTGCAACAATGATGATATTGACACTATCTGACTATCTACCAGATAAATGAGCAAACAAAGTGCTCGGAATGCACTGTTGTTAGGTTAATACATAATCCATATGTAATAAAAAAATCATATATGGGAACGGGAACCAACCTGCAGATAGAGGTAGAGAAAAAGGGCGAATCACTGCGCTTTTAGTGACATGTTGCGCTGATAGGATGCTTCTATATATACATGCTGCATAGTGCATACATGCATACAGCCCTCTTGTGTCGATGGCAACGATGCATACACATATGTATTCATCTGTGCAATTAAGCAGCCGTGCATCGCGTGCATCGATAATGTCTGTATCCCTCTGCAACAATAGCGTCATCATCTTCTTTTCGGACCACTAGAAACAGAAAGAGCCAACTAAGAGCAAGTACATGCACGCGAATCGGTGACCATGATTATCTTTGGACCGAACGTCATTTTCGAAAAACTCATTTTGTTTCCCACCATGTCTAAGCCTACCAAAACATAAAACTTTGTTTCTTACTCTTTTCATATGTGTGCTATAATTCTCACGTAATCTCAAAATTGACTAATATGATCATTGTCTTTTGCCCGAGCATCATTTCCGAAAAACTAATTTCGTTTCTGATTATTTTCGATTGTTTTTGTTCCTACGTGCATTTGCACATTTTGATTCCCACATAATCTGCAAGACTGTAAGGTGTGTAGACCTTACTAAGTAATCAAGCATACTAATAAAGAAAATCAAATTAGTTGAGCATCATCTAATTAATGTTATTCGAGACACATGCATTTCAAATTATAACTACTTTCACCAAGCACAGATAAATTCATTTTAGTTATAGAGAACGCCACATATTAGTTCAAAATTTATTGAAACTCCATGACAACATATATGTAGTTTACTGCATGTAAAAAATGGATGGTGATATAGCAGGTATATGTTTTACATGTTACTTCACAATGGTGTCTAAATTAATTATTCCAAAAATAGAAAAATGACTTTTTGGCGTGAAAAGTGGCAATGTAAACTCAAATTTGTTAAAAATGAAACTAAACCTACGGTTATATCCAAAATAGTATATGCGGAATGAAACAATATTAGGTTGTATAAACTTCTAGGGTTGCCTTTGTCATATGAAACACTGTTAGAGAACTCTGAGTTATATTTTGGAATTTTCAAATCTTATCTGGGGTATATTTAGTTAAAATTTGAATTACTTTCAATAAGCATGCAAAAAGGCAGGTCTGTTTGTCTATGGTACAGGCGCAAAGCTGTACAATCACTTGCATGCAGTGCTCTATAGGGAATCTATAAGGTAGGTAGCACTTGTCCACCTACTTTGTCTCTATTTACACCTTTGAAGTCTTTTAAGCCTATGGCATTATGAAATATGCAGGTTACATGTGTGCCACTAAAAAGTTTCAAGGCACCCATGTGTCATGAGCCTATTTTCCTTTTACCCTTGTGCCATTTTAGATGGATGGAGAGGTAACAGCGGTTAACAGAGTTGTAAAAGAACACCTCTGCCCTTCTATCCAAATAAAGATGAATAAAAACATAAAAAGTGAAAATACATTAAAAAACATAAAAAAATCATAAAAGTGGAAAATAATTTTAAAAACGTAAAAAAAGGAAAGGGTGGAAATAATTTTATAAAAGTGTAAAAATAAAAAAGTGGAAATAAATTTTTAAAAAATTTTAAATTCCAAAAAAATAAGAAACATATGAAAATAGAAAAAGGTGGGAAAAATAAGGAAAAGGCGTGATATATTTTTTAAAAAATAAAAAAATTGGTGTATAACCATTGTAGACCAACAAATAACTACATATCACATGGAAAAAATAGGTGCATGACCATTACATAGCAATAAGTTCATATCACCAAAATTTAAGCAAACAAATTCACAAGTTTTCATCACACCAAGCTGGAGTATCTTCTAGTATTAGGAGCTGGGCTGAATGGGTTGGCTATTTCAACTGGAGCCCTCATTGGTGTATACTTCCTCATGACAGATTTGTTCCTTCCTTGGTGTATAATGTATATGGAGAGGCTTCATAGGATCCAATGTCTGAATGAACAGTAGGATGGTGCTCAATTTGGCGAGGAAAGGGGTAATTAGATCCCGTTGCAGACCTTGTTATTCACCTTGACTGTGACCTCATCCTTTAGAGTAGAGGTATGAATTCTCCACCTACAACCCACATTCTTGTTACTGCAATACACCCTGTACCGAGATTTATCACTATTTCCAATGTTTTTGAGGAAACAATCACTATTTCCAATGCTATATTGGAACTCATATTTGGTAGAATGTGTAGCTAAAGCCAACTTAAAAAACATTCATGACTGAATACAAAGTGCATATTGCCATATGAGGACCATTCTTGTCATAGTTTGCATCAGGTTTCTGTGCAGGCTCTCTATATTTAACAATGTCATCTTTCTCTAATTCATCAGGAGACAAAGATTCAGATTCCTCTACTTCGTCTACCTCGTCTTCCGTCTTCCTTTACCTCATCATCTAACAGTGTGTCCGCTTCAGATTGTCTACAAGGAATGGGAGGTGCTGGATGTTGGGGACCAATGTCAATATACAAGAATTCATCATCAACACCCACATGCTCATTGGATGGGTTTGGGTTAACCAAGGATTCAGTCTCTGTAGATTGAGTACGAGTTTGAAGGCTAGGTTCTGCTATGCTAGGACATGGGATTGAATGGGGTTTCAACTGATTGGCTAGTACCACCAAGTTGCAACTGTAGGATCTTAGGAGGCTTACTTGAGTTCATCCTATAGATGAACAACAATGCAAGCTCGTCACATATGCATTCATCCCTTCGGTGCAAGAAAATACAAAGAAGAGGTTAGAAAAATGGACCTGAGAGCAGAGTTGGAGGCGCCATGGATGCCTGAAGAGCAGCAGGCGCTGGCCTCGGACGTAGGACTTGGGAGCTCGGGTGTGGGGTCTTGGGCGTGAGGCCAAGCCGACCTAGGGGCATAGGGTGCGAGGCATCGGGGTGCCCAACCGAGCCTTCCTGGGGGCACGGGGCCCAGACGGCCTCGACACACGGGGCCGAGGCAGCCTAGAGGCACGGGGAGGTGTTGGGCGTGGCGGCGGGGAGGTGCCAGAGGCGGGGGCGGTGGCCGAACCAGAGGGCTAGAGTTCTGTGCTGGTGGAGAGAAAACGGGGAGAGAGAGAGCACATGTAGTTGACTCAGGGTAAAATGGCCATTTCCATTTGTAGGTCCCACAGAGGGCAGTTGTCAAACCGTTAGATTCTAACAGATAGTGGACGAAATGGGCAAATGGCACACGGGTAAAAAAAGTTAGGTTCATGGCACACATGTGTCTCGAAACTTTTAGTGACACACACGTAACATGCATCTTTCATAATGGCATAGGCGTAAAAGACTCCATGGACATATTTTCTTGCTGCCCTATTGATTGTTGTACTACACAATATGTGCTTATCATGTTAAATGTAATGTTTCTATAGTTAACACTTGAATATGTGGTATAGTAGAGCATCACGTCTCTGAGTTCTTTTGTTTAAATAAAGACCTTTGGAACAAATTAATTACACAGAGCGTCAGTTTGCTCTGCCATTCTTACACATGATAATACTAACTGCACTTCCAATTTCATGTTTGTATGCACAGAGCGATGATGCCACCTTGCAAAATTTAAGCACCGCAGGCGAAGTAAGCTAGCGGTGCCTTTGGTAAAACAAAATATTTCTTCACATGAAACCCAAAGAAAAGATTCTCGTGTGCCTCCATTTCTTTTCCATGCACTAAGCTATCGTTAGGTTTTCAAACAGAAAACAGCGAACCGAAAGCCGGTTTAAGCTGAGTCCAGCCAATGCGTGCAGGAAAATATGAGTTCGGGATGCCAATCCAATGAACCGTCTATATCTCTGTCTCCAGTAATTCTACCTGGTTCAGATGTGCATGGGCGTCTACCTTGTGTTATTATGATAATAGAACAACTAGGAACCATTATAGATTGGGGATGTAGCTCAAATGGTAGAGCGCTCGCTTTGCATGGGAGAGGCACGGGGTTCGATCCCCCGCATCTCCATTTATTATTAAGTGGTTTACTTTTTAACCTTATTTTCCTGTCGACATCAGCTTTATCAGCATGAATACAGAGCTGTGTGGATGAACCGCGTTGCGTGCAACCTTTACTGACGCGAAAGTTTGTGCGGAAGAGATTTTTGCGGGTTTATATACGGCTACTATTTGTTTTCCTGTGGCCACTAGTCGTCTATGCTTGTTGAAAACCGTAGCTGCTAATCTGCTACCTTTGTGGAGTTCATGTTCTATGCTACAAAATTGTAAGAGCAAAGCCAATCTTATGTTAATAATTGAGAAGATGCTTACCGGGGTGTTTGTATTCACCTTGTTAAAGTTTAAAAATTTGTTAAAATTTGAGAACTTGAAAATTGAGGTGTTAAAGTTTAACATCCATCTGTTTGGATCCATGTTAAAGTTTAACACCCTATTTAGCAATAGATGTATAAAAGACTTCTTTGCCCCTCATAAATAACTTTTTTCTCAAACCAAACTACCTTTTAATAATTGGAGTACTAAGGTTTTTTTTTTATATCAAATCAGCTACCTTTTGACAGCTTTTACCAAGTTTTACCACCGGTAAGGATTTTGGAGGTGTTAAACTATAACACCTCCCTTTCAACATGGGGGTATGGATGCCTTTTGTGTTAAAAGTAGGTAAAAAATGGGTGTTAAACTTTAACAAGGTGGATAACTAGCTTTTTCATACTACTTTAGGAAGTTGCTGTGGACTACCAAAGATATAGCCTAGTAGCTATGGAAAATTCTAACATGTATAATACCATTTTTTTCTTCAAATCTACCATAGAATAAATTTTGTAGTGTATATGTTTGGTATTTATAGTTATACTTTTATATAAACTTGAACAAAACAATATTACATGTAAAAAAAACTGAAGTAGTAAATCAGTATTACCCAAGTAAATTCGGTTTCCGGACCATAATAAGGCTGCAGATGCACAATGCCACAGTATACATATACTCGGACCTCATGCACCACAATTTTATTTTAACATCAGCATATATCAGAATACCAATTGTTCCATGTAAGGCCTACTCGTACGACCCTAATTCCTAGAGACTATCCAGTGTGAGGTTGGGTCCATCCAAGGTTGTAAAATACTAGCTAATATCAATTTTCTCCTATCGGATCATAGTATAACATGATACTACGGATTTTTCTTTTTTAACCCTACCCTATGCACCTTCGGAAGACTCAGTCCGCAAATCCTCAAAATTAAAGAAGTCACCATAAGCGTCTCGTTATCGACGGACGACGTCCCTATGAGCACCTCCGAAAGACTGAGTCGGCAAATCTTCGAAATTGATGAAGTCACCACAGACGTCTCGCTATCGAGGGGCATGTCGCCTACCATTGAAAGAAGGGATTTTTGGTTCTAGGCCATTACAATTCTTGGAAGTTGGAGAAATACCATTACAATTCACCTATTTGGAGTCATGCCATTATAATTTTGATATTCTCCGAACCATGCCATTTTATACGTATTTGATGCTTATGGGCCCACATATAGATTCCAATATTTTCGTATAGACCAAAATACCCATTTCGTACCCCTTTCTCTTCACTCACTGACATGTGGAGCCCACATGTTAACTTCTTCTCTTTCTTTTCTTTCCAGTCGCTTATGTGCGGGGCCCACCTATCATCTCCTTCCTCTTCCTTCCCCTGTCTCTTCCCATTGACGTCGCTGCTGCCCATCGTCTGCACGCTCGCCGCCGCCTCCTTGCTCATCTCGCAATGGGTCTGACGTGCCGTGAGCTAGAGATGGGCACCCGCTGCCGCGCCATGGAGCGCATCCTCGCCGACGTGTCCATGCCGTAGCGTCAGGTTGGGCTTCCTCACGCCGGCCTGGAGCACCTCTGTCTGTGATTCGTGTTGCCGTCGTGTCCAGCGCCGCCGACTTGCTCCAGCGGAGAAGACGGGGAGGAGGAGATGACAGAGGCGTGGACCTCACAGCAGCAGGTCGCCTGCCTCCTCGAGCTCGACCTCACATGCGCGGAGAAGACGGGGCGGAGGATATGACGGAGGTGCCAGCGTCCGCATAGGCGATGGGGAAGCGGAGGATCCGAGGCAACGGATGGCCCCTTCTTGGGGCCGTCGAGCTGCCCTCCGAGGTTGGCTGAGCACAGCGGCGGCGGTGAATGGAAGGGAGAGGAAGATTGGGGGAGAAAGGAAGAAGGAGATGACAGGTGGGTCCCATGTGTAAGTGACTGGAAAGAAAGGTGGAGAGAGGTATGTGAGGGGCATTTTGGTCTATACGAGAACAGTGAAATCTGTAGGTGGGCCCATAAGCATCAAATACGTATAAAATGGCATGGTTCAGAAAATCTCGAAATTATAATGGCATGACTCCAAATAGGTGAACTACAATGTTATTTCTCCAACTTCCAAGAATTGTAATGGCATGACTCCAAATAGGTGAACTACAATGTTATTTCTCCAACTTCCAAGAATTGTAATGGCCTAGAACCAAAACTCCCTTGAAAGAATAACGCCGCTATCGACGGCCACGTCGCGCACCACGAGTAAATCCTGGAATAAATTCAGGAAAATGTAAGGACTTTATGGGTTGGTTCTACCACAAGAACCTTGCCAGCTGAGCTAAAAGCTCGGTTTGTATTTTTTTAAAAAAATAATTTATATTTATAGCATTTATGCATAGCCATTATTTAATAAAAAAGTAATAACAATATATGACATAAAATAGAGAAATATTTGTTAGCAAACATACTCTAGAACTCATACATTGTTTTTTTAATATAAGCTGTGATCACCGTGCTAATCCTATGGCCTTCAAAGCTTTTCCTCACGTTGCTCTACACAAAGTCCATCACAGTAGCAGACTCCACTAACCACTGAACCAATAAACAAAGAGAAACCTTATCCTTCTCCAAGCCCTCCAAGCTCCAAGCCCACCTCATCGCCTCCTGCCAAGGCTCGCACGCACGAGCCGACCAGCGCCTCCAGTCTCCCACAGCCTCATATAATGCTTCTTCCCCGGCGCAGACACTGACACGCACATTCCCCATGGCAGCATCCACGGCCACGCGCCCCTTCACGCCTCTCCTGCATCAGCACCAACCCCGTCACCGGCGGCGCGTCGTCGTTGCCGCCGCGAGCACGCCGGACGCAGAGCCAACGGCGGCCGGGGCGAAGAAGAAGACGGTGGACACGAGGATACACTGGTCGGACCCGGATGAAGGGTGGGTTGGTGGCAAGGCCAAGAAGGAAGGCGACGGCGGGCGCGGCAAGAACGAGCCGCTGGGTGGGAGGTTCGCCGATCTCATCAACAGCGCGTCCGAGTCTCACTACCAGTTGAGTTCATTTTCCAATCCAAACTTCCTTCCATCCTAACTGAAACTCTCTCTGAATCAGTCAATCTCGTCCATGTTGTCAATCATTTCTTCGCTGAAACAATTAAGTGTCAAAGCTCGTGTTGACGTGTTATTCAGCTCATATGTATTCCTAACGGCGGCGACTCAAATGTCTAAACTGCAGAACCAGTGAGTTAGAACGGAGCATATATAATACGAATCGATGTAAATTTTCCAGGTTCCTGGGGATAGCGCCGGAGGCTGACATCGAGGAGATCAAGGCGGCGTACCGGCGTCTGTCAAAGGAGTACCACCCGGACACGACGACGTTACCACTCAAGACGGCGTCGGAGAAGTTCATCCGCCTCCGGGAGGTGTACAACGTGCTGAGCAAGGAGGAGACCCGGCGGTTCTACGACTGGACGCTGGCGCAGGAGGCCGAGAGCCGGAGGCTGCAGCAGCTCAGGTCCAGGCTCGAGGACCCTACGAGCAGGACATCCAGAACTACGAGTCTGTGCCGGACATGGTCGACCGCCTCGGCGGCAGGAACATGAAGCTCAGCGACCAGGCCATGACCGCGCTCACCATCGACATCGTCATCATCATCATCTCTGCCTGCTGCATCATCTACGCCGTGTTCTTCAAGGAGCAGTACTGACGGCAGCGCATCAACAGCAGCAGGTTGCAGTAGTGTACCATATACAGAACAGTATACATAAACTGATGATAGCCTCTAAGACTGTCTTCTCCAATGTTATACATACAGTGTCACTGTGTAATGTCAAATAGAACAAGATAGCAACAAATATCTCATGGTATTGTGTCAACAATCCTATATTGTTTCCTCATCAAACCATAATATTCCAGTATTGGCCTCAGTCAACCTTTGGTTTATTGGATCAAAACTTCCAAACATATGAATTCTGAAAAGGGGCAAAATCGCCTAACAAGACAACTGGTGCACATGCTGTACTCTCTAGTTGTCTCTAGTTAATCAAGTGACAAAAAATGGAGACAATTTTCCATGCATCACATGAAACAATAGCATGGTTGTGGGTAAGCTTAACCTTCACACTCGACGATCTTGACAACTGAAGAATCACCAATCTTTTCAAAGATTATCACCCTGTCAAATGGCTTCACTATGCCGACTGACTGGCCATAATTCAGTGCAAGTTTTATACCATACTCTTCCTTTGTGAGCCCACCAGTTTCGGCCTGTTAAAAGAGTTTAAACTGACCTGATTATTACTATATCTTTTCGCATACAACTCCAATGTTAACAATAACAACTTCATACATATTCGGGTAAAAAACTTCATGCATACCTCATCGGTACTCCCCATCAAAGGGTACACACCTCTCACTGCAAAACATTGCCTTGCCTGAAAGTGATTCAACAATGCCCAAATGTAAGTCTACATGTCCTGCTCCTCTATGAAGGAAAAAAAGGCTGAGTACCAAATTAGATAAAATCCAAGAGGTATGCGAGTTAGCTACCTGAGTTGTGCCATAAGAACGCCACTTTGATGGATCAGACCCTTCACGGGGGAAGATAACTGCTAAAACTGGCATTGTCGGCCTGTACTTAGCAACTAACCTGCACACAGATAAGCATGAAGTGAATTGATTGCTTCATACTGAACTTGTCTAGTGAAGTCCTATCTTGTAGCAAATATAGAGCACCTAGCAGCTCTCCCTGAGAATGTGAACACAACAATTGCGGCAGCTTTTACTTTAATCGCAGAACCAACCTGAAAAAATAGCAAACAAAGGTTGTCTAATATTTCAGACTAGAAAAATCTATTTTGTTTGCAATTAATTGATAATATTTACCGCTGCTGATGCCACAGATTCCTCGTGGGGCATTGGATCACCTACAAACGACATTACTTTCTTGAATTGAAGTGGCTGACTATATACAGTCTCAGCCTAGAAGATTTATAGCTTGTTAGTCAAATACTTTGGATGGTTCTACTACATTTTATTTTTATAAACAGGTAGGGCATACTTCTGCACATATTCTTCCCACAGTACTCACTGCATCAACAGGATAGAGCCCTCGAAGTGTCTCCGCACCAAGCAAAATACCATCAGTTCCTGGAATTTGAACAGGACAAGCTAAGGAATACATTCAAAGTGGTTGAAATGTAGTAATGCTTACTGACCATCCAGGACAGCATTTGCAACATCAGTAGCCTCTGCACGTGTAGGGCGTAGGTTGTCAATCATGCTGTCCACAACTCTAGTGATGATCACAGGTTTACCCACAAGATTACATTTATGAATAGCTGTCTTCTGGAACATGAAAACCTGACGCATCAAAAGTAACATGGTATGACATGTCAATAACTATATGCAGTCTTGCCATTTATTTAAAATTTCGAACAGGAAGAAAATGTTGCAGCAATATTTTCTGGTGTTGCTTCAATCTATAATAAGAATAGATGAGTTACTTGAAACATAAAATTATAATAAGAATATGAAGGAAACACTTTTGCACCATTCGTTGGAGATTGTCGTGTATTTATATCATGGTTTAATTAAGAGTTAACGTTGCAAGGCAACATTGATAGAAAAGATTTTTGAAAATATCTGATAATATGCTAAGGATAGCCAGTGTAAATTGGGATTTCCTAGAAGATTGGAACATACATTTTCTGGTGGAAGGTCAATTCCCAGGTCTCCTCGAGAAATTATGATACCATCAGCCTCTTTGAGAATTTCATCAAAATGATCCAAACCCTACAAGAAATGCACAAAGGAGTAATCGCAGCACAACAATGAAGAAATGACAATAGTAGAGTCATAAAAAACATGATGATTACCTCAGAATTTTCAATCTTCGCATATATTTGTGTGTCAGGAAGATCATGTGATTGTATGAAGGCTTTAAGCTGCACATCACCCACATCTCAAGATCAGAAGGCTCTCTAAAATTAACATAATAGCTCAGATGCTTATTCCAAAAGGCATGAACAACTTATTCTATCACATTAAATGAATAATATGTGTTCTCAGGTTTAGGGAGAAGCACTGACCAACTAACATCATATCCACGAAATACTAGTATGTAGAGATCAAACAAACTGATCAACGTACTATCCATTTTTGTGCACAAGCATCTGCGTTAGATTATCTTCACCTTGGCGATATTTAATTAACTACCCACCCTAAGTTCAATTAACTGGGACAAGCATTAATGTTGTTGGTTATCTTCAGATTTGAAAACTACATGTGTGCATGGTGTAGGCGCTTGATTCAATGTACAGATTCAGTTGGTTGATAATCTATACAAATTAAACTCGGCATTTGGTTTCTGCCAGTGGAATCAATGTCACATGGATGCCTCAGATAAATAATACATTGTACTAGAAAGAACCATAAAAGGAAACGAAGTAGGTGGCTAACCAACTATACAACTGAATGTTTAATCAGCACAAATTTGAAGTATTAGAAAAGAAAACTCACCTCCCTGATGTCGTTAGCAGAGCGGGTATGGGAAAGAGAAATTATATCAACATTGTTACGGGAACCCCAAGTTGAAATGACCTATTGCAAGAAACTGTACTCATGAAAATCTTAAAAGATATAATAGCAATATTATGCCCTTAGACACATATATGTGCTGTAATAAACAAACTAAGGAAGAATATTAACGCAGTAATCCTTAGACAATTGAGAACTTTGGGAATGTGGTTAGATGGAATAGCATCAAGAAACTGCATTCACATGCTAATCAAAGACAAATGTCTGCAGATACTTGCATCATGCTCACATGAGGGATATCCATTTTAACATGAACCATGATAGGAGCACAAATTCATCTATACTTGCAGTATATTGTCTTGTGAAAGCACAACCAGAAAACACATTCAGTTTCTTTCATGCAACCATATAATTTCTGTGGCTATTTCTTTCATACATACAACCATATAATTTCAACAAAAAAAGTTTGCCAGACTAATCTTTTTGGCAAAAAAAAATTGTTAACTTAAAAATGAAGATTGCACTATACAACTTAGTCATGATGTAAAGAAATTGAGAGGTGGTCCACATTACTTGCTTATCATATTCACTCAAGTTGGCAAACTGATGTGAACTTGTGAAGCATGCAAAGTGAAAATGGGGCCAGCAGTGTAGCTGCATTCTTCACAAGACAATTCACATTTTCACCAGAAGTTTCCACAACCTACAAATTACAGCATATAAGGAAGGCATATATTTATTCCAAAATGGCATTTACTTGAGAATAATTAAAATGCACACACCTCTAACCACACAGAAGTTGTTTCACTTCCTGTGAAGAGATATTGACCCATAAAAGAGTATCACCCTTCTTCACAACCTGAATTCACAGAAAGGGTAATTCAGTAGAATAAGCAAATAAATATAAGCATTTCATTGGCAGATGTTCTTGTTACAAAGAAATTACGTACTCAAATTATACCAGGTGCAGTGACACAAAGAAAAACCCAATGTGGGTAGCAAAATAATAAAACACTCGTAAGTTTTCAACATATTCACTTACTTTTGCAAGATCACCAAATTTAATTGGTAGGATCTCAGCAGAGGGGGCTTTAGACATATCTGGAGTTATGATAACATGATTCCCAGCTTTCAACTGAATTGGTTCACCAGTGGAATTGTGAACCTGAATTTCTGGAACCAGGGTATCCAGCATTACCTATCATGACAATTAGTAACTCAAGTTAGATGCCTCAGCATCAAAACATGCAAAGTGGCAGCAAAGCTCACATTGTCTACTAGAGTTAGAAATAGAAGAATGAACAAAAGGCCCACCAAAATGCAATAATAAAGAATCATCAAAATTCAAAAAGAGAACAATCAAGTTCTTTCAGGAAGCTGTAACTAATAAAGTACATAGGAAAATAAAATCTGAGCAGGAATCTTCAAATAAATTATAAATATTAATGATATCTCAAACTGCATTATGATAACCACTGAACAGAAAATTGACATTTTCATGTCATCTAGAATGCAGAGAACATATAAATAAAATAATGAGGACAGTTCATGAGACTACAATATAGGCGTCTGCCAGATCTCGCTTCATGCTTAGACAGCCAGCCGCCTCTTGGATAGATATTTTCTTACACAACAATGGTGGTGACAAAAGTCATTTTTTTTTAAAAAAAAGAAGAAGCACAACTTAGAAGCCCACAAGGACAAAATGAACGAGGAATTGGGGACCTTCTTAAAAAAAACAAATAAAGCAACATAATTTACATATGCATAGCATAATATAAGACAAAATTACACTATCCTTTAAGAAAAATAGTGAATGTTCAGTCTATATTCATAAACTGAATTCAAATAAGACCATGTTACATAAAACGTCTCAAAAAGCAATACCGAGCAAATAACGTGGCAGTTATACAAAACCAGTGACTCCCCGTGAACATAAAGGGTCATCAGGCAATTATCTTTCCATTGAAATTCAGTTACCAATACCATTCATGGTCAATTGTTTTTCCAACTGAATGAATAATCCTCTACTATCATGTAAGGTATGTTAATGACGTGAATCTGAAAGATCCAACTTACAGGGCACACTTCTTCAATTCTGTGCGCCTCTCAGATTGTCAGGGTCTCCTGTGATACGCAGCATCCATCCATGAAATTCGAACCGCGGCAATGCAAAATCACTACTATTAGCATCAGTTGATGTCACAATG
>JACEFO010001428.1:0-117862 GCA_015342445.1 Digitaria exilis
GATCACATCTGAGGTGTGGACTGACCATTCTTGTGCGTTTCTTCAGCTGGGAACGACAGTGCTCGCTCTCCCAGAGCACACTTTGAAGCAATGTGCCACTGCAATGCAGTGAAGCAAGTGTTACAACAGAACCAATACATATAGGCACACAACACTAAAGAAGCCTATGAGCTGAATCATGAATACTTGGTTCACAGTGTCACGACGACGTCGCTCCTCATAGTTTCACCTGCTTCATCCTTGTTTTGTATGGAAATCACATTCGGATAGAGGTGATCACTCCGATGACATCTAATTTGAGAGATAATATGTAATTATTTGAACAAAGGTAAACCATAGCATAGATACAAGTAGTGTCACTTTACCTGTGAATAAAGCTACGTTGTCCACGCGTGACTGAATCTGCTCTATGGAAGCAAGTGTGTATGCATACTCTGGGAAAGCAGGAGGGATTTCAGCCACCTCTTCTATATGGTCCACTTGGAAAGGTAGCCATCAGATCATTTGGAACCGGCGTTAGACACCAGACTTCTTGACACGGAAGAAGCAAATTTGTAGCACCTTTCCTTCTTTTACCATCTGCTTGAACATCTCACATATGAGCAGGATAGACCTGAGCGTGCATGGCATTGCCTGCCCAAAAAAAATGTAAAACACAAACAGTGATATACATGTATATGCAAGGCAGACTATCTGGGAATTTGCTAGAGTAACATGCTAGGTGATGATGGGTACCTCCTCATCAACAAGAACCATGTTGTGTGCAACAGCTTCGTCTCATCGTGAGGATTGTACAACTCTCAAAAACTAGCAACGCACATATGTGCTCAGAGCAGTCTCCTTCCATAAGGGGTGGAAGCAGCAAGTCCCCATCTGTAGGCAGTCAGAGACCATTAGCACACAAAAAGAGTTAACAGTAAAGCTACACAGATACACATGAAAGCCTATAGATTAACAGCTGATCACCTTGGACCAAATGCACAAACCAAAACTTACACCAAATTAGTTAGCTAATAGTGAAGCCAACAGAAGCACCAACAAGGGTATGATGCAAAAGCATTGGTATTCATAAACATATTTACAACAAAAGACCAGTGGTGCCCCAAGCAAAGGTGAGCCATTAGGGGCTGAACCGAGTGCCGGTTATAGCAGCGGTGTTAGAACCTCCTATGTACACACCACATTTTCGCATCTTAGATCCACATGAACATCATCGTTCTCAAATCAAAATTTCTCACACCACTCTAGATGTTAAGCCCTCGAAAACAGCAACATAAAGCTGTCCATGGTAAATACGGTCTCTTAAAGATAAAGGCGTACCCTTGATAGGGTCTGGCCTTGACTTTTATGATCGTCATGGCATAACACACCGCATCTAGATTGTTCCTCTGCAATGTAAAGGGCCAATTTAACATCTTCGTCCTGTAAGGGCAGTCCTATGTATATACACAGTCTCACCAACGTTTGCTCCCCGTTAGGATCATGCACTGCAGCACAGCTGTCCAAGTTCACAAATGAGCAGTCTTGTTCCATTACAAAGTCCTATACTTTGATTCAGGTTTCTTAAAAGCATCACCACAACACCTTTCTTAAGCACAAGTTTATGGCAAGGGAAATTGCTTGCTTCTATAGAGTTAAGGAACTCAGTAGGGTAAAGCACATCAAAATTAGGTATGGGCTCGGATGTTTTTGATATTGTGTCACAGCTTATGTATTGCACGCTCCCACCAGGAAGCAGTGAAACAATATATTCGTTTATCTCATCAACCATTGAATTATTCGGGCAGACAATGGCTCGTGATGCTAGGTATGCTGGATCTAGAAACCTTGCTAACAAATCTGGGTACACCTCGGACACAAGAGCACTGATCTTTTCACCCTCAGTATGAATAAGTAGATCATCAGGGATAGTGACCCATGATGCCTCATGTTCATCTCCTATTTTTTCAGCAGGGAGGGTGCCATCACCAACAGCTAGGACCCATTTGCTAAATTTGTCAAGTTCATCACGCTGAGTTCCTACCAACGCAGGGTTCTGGAGACGCATGTTAATGTGCAGTTTGAGAAGCACCACATGCTGCCATAGTTTAGAATTCGTAATTGACGCACCAACTATAGAGGAACATGATCCTTTGCGCACTACTGGTAGTATCTGTCTAAAATCACCGCCAAGAACAACAGGTTTGCCTCCAAATGGAAGCATTGCATTGCTAGGCACATGTTCGGAAAGAATGTCTCTCATCGTTCTGTCTAACGCTTCAAAGCAACGTCTATTGGTCATTGGAGCCTCGTCCCATATAATAAGAGCTGCAACCTGAATTAACTCAGCAAGCATGGTACCATGTTTGACTTTACACGTAACAGCATCATTTATATCGAAAGGAATTTTGAATCGAGAGTGTGCAGTACGCCTCCTAGGTAACAACAGGGATGCTACACCAGATGATGCGACCGCAAGTACTATCTTCTTTCGGATCGTAACTTTGCAATCATAGCATTCCATAAAAAAGTTTTGCTCGTGCCCCCATGACCACACACAAAGAAAAATCCATGAGAACTACTTAAAACACGTCCATTATTCTATCAAACACCTTTCCTTGGTCAGCATTTAGTTGGGAAATCAAAGACGAAGCGTACATGGACAACATCAATGGTTCAGGATCCAGTTCATCATTAATTAGCCTATTTTCAGTCACCCCACAGCCCTGTGTCATCAGCCTTGGCAGGTCATACATATTTATATTGCCACCATTATTAGCAAAGAGGTCTGTTAATTTGTGTATAAGAAGGTTCATCAGCTGTTCCTGAGGGACAATGTAATTCGGGTTACCAAGTGCGTTTCTAAGCCCTTTGTGTATGTCATCAGTGAAATAAAGCCAATATTTATCAAACAAGGCGCGCACATTACCAACAGAGCAGAAGAGCACCACGGTCACAAACAAATGTCTGAGTTGATGTGCCGACACACTGACTATAGCCTCATCAAACAACAGAATCCACTCGTTATCACTTTCAAGCAAACCTCTAGCCTCACATGCACCTCGAAACGTTTTGTACACTGCATTGTTGAAGGTCCTTACATCAGCATAGTTTTTCGCGCCCTTAACTATCATCAATAGCATGCGTAGGTAATAAAGTTCACCAGCAGTAGGGTGCACATAGTACATACGACCTATCTTAGCACAGGGCATTCTTTTTCACCAATGGCGACCAGAAGCAACCCAGATCCATTCCTTTGGAAAATTGCAGTATGTTAGGTGCCTAGCGTCCACATACCTTGCATTCGCTTCAAACCATTCAGTTAGCATGGTACTCTTTGCTTCTGGGCTATCAGCCAACGCTCTTCGATCAGCATCTGGTTCATATCGCACGTGATTCATTCCTGGAAGATGAACCCACAGTCGCTCTACCGGAGGCATTCTATAGTCAACATCAAACTCAAAGGCACGCCACAGAGCCTCGCAGGCAGTCAGAAACCTAGCATCCATGTACTCCTGGATCTCATTCCGTGGAGGCAATTGAGGTCCAGGAGATGCATTAGATGTTTTAGCAGTGACCTCGAAATATATTCTCGCCCTATCACTTCCTTTCGTGACATATTTAAATATACTTCATCATGTTTGATTTATTACACCACTCAACATTGATGTGTGCATTGTATTTCTTCAGAAGACTCATGTTGTAAGGCACTATATTCCTGTTATCTAGTTTAATACCATTTTTCAAGACATGTCTGCCATCATTTCTACGTTTGTATATAGTAAAACCAAACTCATCAACAATTGTTTCGTCCTAAAATGATTTTGGAAAGTTTTTTGAACATTTGTCATCTCTTATGCAAGGACATTTTTTGCTGGCATCACCACATGGACCGTGTATCATGAACTCCTCAACTAAAGCATAGCCTAGCGGGTCTGCATCCTTGTCTGGTATTTCTGCAGAGATGAAGGCATCAATGGCTGAAGCATTGAACTCAGGGTTTGAATCAGCCAACCAAACAAGGCAGTGAATGTGTGGCAGGCCACGTTTCTGAAACTCTACAGTGTACAAAACTGCAGAGACAATGGAGGATGTTAAACAGGCTAGCGATGAAGGTTGTAGAGGAACACTAACAGCTAGGCTGCAGCAAACCTCACCTGCACGGATCGCACCAAATGTTCTTCCCTCCTTAATGTCCTCTATGAATTCGTCGACTTTCATATGGAAAACTCGCACGACCAGATCAGAACGATCGCTAGGATGCTGGCCAGGCTCGAATCTCAGCCCATCAGCTATTTCTCTCCACTTAGAGTTGTACGTGAATGTCACAAAAAGGTCAGGAGGGCCGTATACCCTACATATAGCCATAGTATCCTGGTAATTCATCACAAGGTATCGTCTCCCACTAGTAAAAGAGGCAGGCATTATAACTATTTCACCAACAGAACTCGCGCTAGTAATACCTTTACCAATCGCATCAGTTATTCCTTGTACGGACTCGCACCATAATTCTTTTTGGTGATCAGCTAACCACTTGAGCCTAGAGCCTTCTACAGTCGAATAAAAGTCAACAACCAATTGGTCACTCAGCCTTCCATAACACGTGAATGGATGCGCTTCGTTAAATCTGTAGTGCATGTGAAACCTACCAAATTCAAGCATGGTTATGTATTTACGGGTCAGGCCAGACTCATCAGCATCCGAATATTTCATGCCAAGATGGAAGCCATGGTCTCCATAGGGAAACAATAGAGGGTACTGTAGGGCTAGGTAAGCTGGATGCAAGCAGGAAACTCGCTTAAGTCCATGGTTTCTATCATGTACAAGGACATCATAAGTATACTCCTAAGCAGAGTAATCGCCCACTATTATCGCTGCAATCTCACCACTCGTAGGTAGGTTGTACTGGACATCTTGACGTGAGTTGCATCCTAACAAACGCAACGTCACTTTCTGATCGCCAGCCTGCTCCAAGCGTTCCCTAGCAAGCCTGAACGCTTTGACAAGGCTATTATGCTCATTCAGCATATCTAAAAGAGCTTGCGCAATGTCTGGGTCTGGCTGATTGGAAGCAAGGCCATCAGCCTGAAATAGGCCTACACGGTTGCTTGATTCGTGCTCGGTATCGTATATGTAAAGCTGCGCAAATTTCGGCCGTGAACCATTTTCTGGCACCAAGGAACTAATACGATGGTGAACAACCCCATTTATTTTGAAAACATAAGGCGCAATTCCATTATTTATCGTGTTGTCAATGGATGCACCTAAAGAGGTGAATGCGAACATGGAGTTGTAGGATCGTATCTGTCTAAGAAACTTCTTGGACCGCGAATCGCCATCGAATCTCAATAACTCAGCAAGAGGTGTAGGTGGTTTCGCATAAGGTTTCAGATTGATTTTGGCTCCTCTACAACACGGGTTGTACACAATTTTTCTTTTCGAAACAACAGACATGGTCTTTGCTCACTCCTGGAACCAAAAAACCGCACCACAATGTGACATCCCTGATGTAAAAATGTAGAAAGCACATGTAAAACAGGTTAAAAAGGGGAAAAGTGGTGTTAGAATTCAAAAACTCATCAAAGTTCAAATTTAAATTAAAAAACAAAGGTCTTTTGACACCCAACTGAAATCTCAAGAATTTTGTACTAAACTTGAAAATCTCCAAAAATAAAAGTTATTTCTCATCACAAATAAGGCCTAGTCACTGTTTGGAACTTTTGAAAATTTTGCAGTTTAGCCCCTCAAAAACTCGAAAAACAGTTCTGAACACCTTTTTGAATTTGGGTTGTTTGAGCTTGAAAAATTTGAAGTTTCAGGTTCACCCCAAAAAGAAAGTTGTGTCCCACATCTCAAGTTCCAACTTTTATTTTTACACTTTTCCAAGTTCAGTTCAAATTTTTGGAGAAAATTCAAAAGGGGCAAAGGAGCTCCACGGGGCTGCCAGCTCGCCCCCGGGCGCGCTCTGCTCTGGCCGGGGCACGGCCGCCACGTGGCCGGCGAGCGGCGGAGGCCGCGCTGGGCCGGCCGAGCCACGGAGGCGGGTGGCGTTTGTCCTCACGCGCTTGTCCAGCCCCTCCCGAGCCATCACGTCGCGCTCGACAGGCCGCCTTGCCTCGCGCCACGTGAGCGCCATCATGGCGGGCGGAGCGCCGCCGTTGGCCGCGCGCTCGCGCGCGTCGCGCAGAGCCGCGCCGTGGTGATTCTCTCCCCGCTACGCGCCAAGGCTCCTCTGCAGCGTATCCCACTCCCTCACGCGACAATCCCCTTCGCCCAACCCTCGCGCGCGCTCTGTTCGAGCTCGGCGCGCATCAATGGCGCGTCACGTCGACCTTCTCCCCTCACGCGCGCTCCCGAGGCTACTCATTGCTCTCTAGCGTGCCAAAGCACTCCACCGAGCCCCTCATCACTTCCCCTCAGTCCACAGCGCTGCCATTTCTCCTCCCCGCGCTCAAGTCCGTCGTCTTCAACCTCCAGCCGCGCGGACCGAGCTTGAATCCCGAGCGAAATCCGCCCTCGTCCCTCCACCTTTCCCAAATCCCTCGCGCACAGAGCTAGACCACTTCCCTAGCTCCCATTTCCCCCACTTCTCGCGAGCTCTCGCCAACTCTCCGGCGAGAAATCGGATTTCCCCCAAATCCGCATTTCCGGCCGCCGGAGCACGCGCACGTCGAGCCCCTACTTCGAGCCCTCCCCGAGGTCAACCAAGCATTCCACTAGCTTCGCCGAGTCCCACTGGTGCTCACGGACCCCTCCAACCCTGGTGAGAGCCACCCACTTCGCCGGAATCGAGCCCGTGGCGGCCGCACCGCCACCGCACGTCGCCGGCGAACTCCGAGCTTCCCCCGGCCTCCCAACCGCCACCAATCGACTCGTGGTGAGCCACTGGTCCTTTTCCCCCACTTCCCCGACCCTCTCTCGCCGTCGTTTGGCCGGCGCAACTCCGGCGACGAGCCGAGGACCTAAGTTCGTCTTCTTCCTTTTTCTAGGGTTCCCAGGGAAAAAGGCAGGGACCTGTGCACGAAGTTTCAAAAGATTCAAGGGCCGGCGCATAAAAAGATTCTTAAGGTTTAAACCTTTTTCCCGAAATCTTGTAAAATCCACCAAAAATCATACAAAAACCAGAAAAATGCACAAAAATACTCCCTGGACTCGGGAGATTGTAAACTCCAATCTCATGTTAGCATGTATGTACTTTTGGTGAACCGTTTTTCAATTAAAATTCAAACTGTGAAATTAGAAACTTGTGCACCATTTCAAATCCTGAGCTCCGCTAGGTCTGAGATTTGGATATGTTGTTTGCAGTGACTTTGGACACCTTGTGTCCAAAGGGGACCTAAAAATGTGGACTGTAGCTTCAGTTATGAATTAATTTGTGATTCCTATCTTATTGCAGTCCTGAAATTATTAAAAATAATCCATGCAACTAAAAATCACCATTTTTCTCCAGAGGCCTAAGAACTTGTTATCACATATGCTAAAAATGCAAAACTTAATTTTTGCCCTGTTTAGACTAGCAAATAAATTGATATGTTTTTTCGGATAGAAAATTGTTGAGGACTGTCCAAGGGTTATTTTGAGTCACCACTTGGCCAGAGCCCTCCTTACACTCATGACTATCTCTGGTAGGAAAATTATCTGATTTGGAAGTATTTTCGATTTTATATGAATTTATCTTGTTTCTTTAAGCAGCAGTTTATACTATTTTTAATAAATTCTGTGTAGCTCAGTTTTAGCTAAAAATTGGAGTGAGCCTAACTCTTATACTCCAGTAGCTGTCATAAAGTTTGTAGATAAAAAGGATGAACAGAAACAGAGAAACAAAAATGAGAAGAAACTAGGGTAGAATTGAGTTATAAAAAGGAAATAGACCATTTTTGATAATTAATTTAAATGAAACATGGAAAGTCTAAAATTCCAGAACAGCACCCAAACCTCAAAATAATAAATGCGAATTCTTTTATATGTGTACACAATCACCATCATAGATGCGTAAAATTTTCCACACCCCTCCTCTAATTTTGTGAAGGAGAAAGTAGTACACTAGCATGTCTAGGTGAATATGGCCTTCAAGGCCTTGGTTTTGGATCAACTAGGCAGCCGCTATAAAGTTATGCATCTCATGTAGAAGGCGCTATTGCGGACGGCTTCTATCACCTCATCCCCGCCGACGAAGAAGGAATCCCAGAGAGCGGTGCCCACGAGGTAGCAGTCGACCCGGAGGCTAACATTCAGCTAGCGTAAGAAGGCAAGCCCCGGAGCATAACCGAACTTTTAAAGTTTATGCATCTATGAATTCCCTATGCTTGTGCATCTACGTTTCAAGGAGTTGATTGAATACCTTAGTTGCATAATTCTAGTACCTATGACTTGCAACACTAGTATGAAAGGATCGATAGGGCATTGCTTTAGGTCCGTTACAAGTCGAGTGATTTCCTGTCACTCGCGAGACATAGGAGTTGCTTGTCTTTACTTATGGTTGGAATCATAAGGATGGACGGGCGGGACGGTAGATGTAGATCTCCCGTCCGTGTATGATAATTGATTTAAGGTCGAAACGTGTGGTTCTGTGTATCAAGTTTTTGAACGTACCACATGCATGCCGATATATGGGAATCGGTAAGCCCGGTACCAGATTGAAGCAGCTAGGGCCGATAGCCATCTCTCCTTGGAAACTTTTGTTTCCCCTGCCGTACACTTGTGGATATATGCGTGATGCTGTGAGTGAAGCAGTAAACCTTTATCCTAAGGAAGTGGACCCGGTTCCGAATTGTGGATCGATGGGAAAGGTCGGGAAGTGCTTGTACCTTTTATAGCAAGCATTGTCCGTGTGTGTCGGGTTTCCCATGGCCAGGTAGCAAAATTCGGTTCGAACTGTCCGCTTCTCGCGGTTAATGAGACTGCTTGACCGCTGTGCTGCATTGAGTAACAAGTGGAACTATGAGAATGATGAACTTGTTGTATGAATTAAATTGTATTGCACCACTTGTATGCTTAGAGAGGATGCTAATCTAGAATGGTTAAATCTACTAGAATATGATGCTAAAACCATGAAAGCAAGGATCTACTCTTAGTTGCTTTTTGGCAAACAAACCCACCAGCCAACAGCCTCTCATGTCTAGATGTCGGTGATGTAGTTTTCACCCGACGGGTAAGCCTTGCTGAGTATTAGTATACTCAGCCTTGCTTGTGGCTTTTATTATAGGTACTGTGATGGAGGTGGCAGTCGATGCCATTACTTGGCCTACCCAGGTTCCCCCTGGATGGCACGTCGAGTGGGTTCCGTCCTCTGCCGAGGAACGGGAGGAGTAGCACCGTGGCAGGCTTCATCATGGTGTTACTACGTATCGTCGCTAGTTTATTTTCCGCTGCAATGAACTTTTTATTCCGCTGCAATGAACTTGATACTCTGATTTAAATTTCAAACTTGGTTTGTAATAACTTTAAGGTACTATTTATGTATGATGAAATTGTGGGATGTTTTAATCTCTGGAACTCACCTTCGTGTGGGCGCGCTTGTTGTTTCGATCGAGAAAGTCCGTGGTTAAATCGGGTTTAATCCGACGGCGCTCCAGCTTATTACGGATTAAGTGCCTGACGGCTTGATTAGCGGTCCAGGGGTACTTAACTTGGAATAATTTCGGAGTGGTCCGCCATACACAATAGGGACACTCATGCGTCGGTCCACCATAGTAAGAATGTTCCTTGTATGAATCTACAGATGCACACAGGGAAATCAGGGCAAACATAGCAGTAGGAGTAACAATCATACTCTTCTAAAAAGTAATACCCACAAACCTTTCAGCTCCTCTATGCATGTCTTATCAAGAGGAGACACTGCAGGCATGGAAAGGCCTGCAGCGGAGGACCTCTGGCAATGCATCCTACTAAGGCGCCGGCGCCGATTAGTCCTTGCTACCTCTATAGGAAAATCCATGAGGCTCCTTTTTCCTGTTCAGTTTAGGTGGAACAAAAGTTAACTACCTACCACCGCACGCCACGAAATAACAATTAGCAGACTACTCACTCGCTGCCATCTGCTGACTCGGAACCTGGGCGCGCACAGGCACATGACCAACTTGAGGTAGGCTAGAGGATGCACCAGTGTGAGCAAATATTGGTCGTCTAAGGAAACCTTGTGAAACCACAAACCTTCGCCTTTGACTATTTTCGCGGCATCGCGCAACCCTCTCACACGAAGGACCAAGCATCACTAATAGGCTGCGCAACAACATAGGATCAGAAGCACAAAACGACATCTCAGATTCACCCCATGCCAGATCAAACCAACAGAGAAACCTATGCAAACCCAAATCAACCAACTGCACAACATCTGTATTGCTCTAATAAGGAAAGCATTGTGCCACTAAAAAGAAACCATAAAGGCATATAATCAGGGCGTCTAAGATTGACTATTCCAGCTGCACAACAAAGCAGATCGACTATTCCAGCTGCACAACAAAGCAGTAGTATCCCAGGTCATGAAACACTACAACACACATAATAATTATGCAATGGAAAATGCCCTAATACAACTATAGAATCTGCACAGCAATGTTTAGCTAGGGAAGCAACCTTACCGAGAATAAGGAAAGACCATAGAGATGTAGGAGAAAGCCCTCGGACCCCTGTCCACCCTTACACACGGCACCGTTGCTAGCGTCAGCCAGACCGGGCCTACAACTGTGCGTTGGTGCGGTGACAAGCGCGGGGATCTGAACTAAGCAGGTCTGTAGATAGGAAAGAAACAAAGACAATAGAACCTAAAGAGTGGCAGGTCTACATAAAGAAAGCCCAAGACAGCAAGAAAAGAAATGAGCATAGAGAAGATCTGAAATACACAAGGCCTTTTCCTTGCAGCACACATCGTAAGAGCAAAAACAATGCAATGCACAATATGAAAACATCTTTACTACGCCACCAACAAGCAGCCATACAGAATTCCTTCCTACCGTCAGTTCACACCACGCCTTTTTTTTTATCTATCTTCACTTAAAACATTTAGGTACACTAAGACTGCTAAGCCTCCTGCCATCTATATCCAGCACACTTGTACTGCTCTAACAACAAGGAAACCATTGTGGCATTAAAAAGAAACCATAAAGGCATATATCCATTGAAGACTGACTATTTCAACCGCACAACAAGGTGATAGTATTCCAGATGCAACACACAAAATAATTCTGCAATAGAAAAGGCCCTAATACACCTGTAGAAGCTATAGTTGGGGAAGCAACCTTACAGAGAAGAAAGAAAGACCAGAGAGAGGGGGGACAACCCTAAAAGATCAACTATAAAGTTTGTAGTCAGAAAGGAAAGAATAGAGGGAATAACCTAAAGAGAAACAATCTTAGAGAGAGGAAATTGAAGACCAGAGACAGCAAGAAAACAAATGAGAACCCCCCCCCCCCCAAAAAAAAAACCCTGTCCCACAATTACACAGGGCACCGTTGCCGGCGTGAGCCAGACCGGGCCTACAACTGTGCTTTCATGCGGTGACAAGAGAGGGGATTTTAACTACACAGGTCTGTAGATAGGAAAGGACAAGCCAAGACAAGAAAAGAACCTAAAGAGAGGCAGGTCTAGAGAAAGAAAGACCAAGACAGGAAGAAAAGAAATGAGCATAGAGAATAAGGGAAGAATATATCTAAGTTCTAAACTACACAAAGCCTTTTCCTTGCAGCACACATGGCAAGAGCAAAAATAATGCAGTGCATGATATGAAAACAGGAAAGTTACATTTTTCATGAAGAGGCCAGCAGCCCCCTACACTACCACTTTATATGCCTTACACTACCACTCTATATGCCATACTTTTTAGCTCTTGTCGCCCATTTTTTCTTTCCACCAACCCATTAAGGCAGAGGATACTGGATCAGACCAAGACAAAGATGTACAGTAAGGTAAATTCGTGACAAAGATAAGGACACAAGTTTAAGGCAGGCTTATTACCTTTCTGTCGGCGGGTGGCACACGGGGTACCTCACGCCGGCGAGTGTCGATCACAGAACACGCACGTCTCGGTGGAGAATGGTTCAAGAGACGCAAGACAGAGGATTTATACTGGTTCGGGAGTGATCCCTACGTCCAGTGCAATGAGCTCCTGATCGTATTGCTCTCTTGGCGGCGGATTACAACGAAGGCCGGTCCAAGCCTTGTGTATGGAATGTGCGTGTAGGGGACTAAGTGCTCTAGAGATCGAGAGTCCAGAAATTGGAATCCTTCCCTCTCGCTGAGACGCCCTCCTCTTTTATACCTCAAGAGGAGGACAACTTTACAATATCGTTTTACCTATCTATCCTCGAAGGCCGGATGTCCGCGACGGTTGCCCCCTGTCGGCCTAGTGCGTCTTGGGGACCCCTTCCTTGATCGCCGCGTGTCCTTCACCTTCCCATCGGCAGCTTCGCGGTAGCTTCCTTCTTGGCCGCTAGCGCAGCAGCGCGCATGCAGCTACCTTTTCCCTAGCGCAGGGCTGCAGATCAGCTTTTTCAGTTGGCAGGCAGGCAGATGATGTCGGGTGTCGGTCGGGAGAAAGCGTAAGCCGCACGCCTTCTCCTTCACAAGTCAGATTTGACTTGGGGAGGGTCTTCAGGACTCCCCCCCCTTTTTCCACTGTGCGTGTTCATCAACGGGCGGGACCCCTCGAGGGGGTCTGCCCTTCTGACCCGAGGGGTCGGGGGTCGGGCGAGACGGATGCTCCCGACCCCTTCTACCCACGGGACATCTGGAGGGGGCCAAGGTCGGATGAAGCGGAGGCTTATATCCCCACGCTTCCCGGATCCTTGGTAGGTCGGGCGAGACGGAACCTTCCGACCATTCGTAACTAGCGTTGCCAGGGTCTTCCTTCGTTAGCGCGCCGATCGCAGGCGCCCTAACAGTGGGCCCCCTAATCCATGACCCCCACAGTAGCCCCCGACCTTGCAGAGGAGTCAAGGACTCGTGTGCGAGGTCATGTCCGTTCCTTCAGGGGAGTTGGATTCCGTGGGGAGGCCCTTCTTTCCTTCTATTTTCCCGCAAACTCCTGGCAACTTCCGAAATTTTGGGGGCGCGACCAGGGCAACGCCTCGACAGCAATGCCCGGTGTCCAACACGCCACGGAGGTCATGACCTCCTTCGCGAAGCGTCAACCCGTGTCCTTCAGCGTGGGGCCAGGATCGCGGTAGATTGCGGAGATCTAGCTGGGCCCATGAATCGTGGCGGCCTGTCCAGCTGTTGACGGGAACAGACCCTCCCATCGAGTGCGACGCGACGCGGCGGTCAGGCTCCGGAGTTGACCTCGCAGTCGTGGCGGGCCCGACGAGGCGTGCAGGCGTGGAGGGTAGTTAATGACCTATTCCGCCGCCTTGTGCCACGCACGCACGTCGGGTGCGCCTTGAGCCGTTGGATCCGAACTGAGGGCTGAGAGTGCTCGGTCGTGGGCCTCCTCGGTGCGGCCGCCTGCCACCCCGCCGCCCCTATATATACGGGGACGCCAGCGTAACGGGGTACGCTTTTCGCATTCCATCGCAGCTTCCATCTCCTTGCTCCTGTTCGCCCTTTGTCGCCTTTGTCGATCTAATCTTCAATCCTCACTTCCCACCAAGTCCACCTCCGTCGAGATGGCCTCAAAGGGTTCCTCTTCCTCGGCGCAACTTCGCCCATGGGCGCGTTCGACCGCAACCGTGGCCGCCCTCGAGTCGCTCGTCTCCCGAGGGCTCCTCTGCCCACGCACCGCTCAGGAGGAGTGGATCTCGCCACACCCCTCCCACAAGACTCCGTCGCCTCCGGCGGGGTACGTGGTGAGCTTCATGGCATACCACGTCCGTGGTTTCTTCGTGCCAGCTCACCGCTTCGTCCGCGAGGTGCTCTACCACTTCGGGGTGGAGCTCCACGCCCTCGCCCCGAACGGGGTCCAGCAGATGGCCAACTTCGTGGCCCTGTGCGAGGGCTACCTGGGCATCGACCCATATTTCAACCTCTTCCTCCTCGTCCGCCCGCACGGTGTTTTGGCCCCGTGGGAATACTGCTCGCTGCAGGCGAAGCAGTCCCGCATGGACAAGTTCCCGCGCTCAGAGCTGCGGGGTTCCAACAAAGATTGGAACAAGGGTTGGTTCTACCTGAAGAGCCACGCGGAGGCCGCTCTTCCTCCGTTCGACCCCGTGAGCTCGCCGCTGGCCAAGGAGCCGGCGCACTGGCAGTACGGCCCCGAGGCCTCTGACCGCAAGAAGCTGGCGCCGCATCTCGAATGCCTCGCCAAGCTCCGGTCATGCGGCCTCACCGGCATTGGCATCGCGGAGGCCTTCCACCGGCGTCGCGTTGCCCCGCTCATGGCCCGACCCCTGCGCCTCTTCGAGATGCTCCCCACGACCTCCGAGGCTGAACTCCACGCCAGCCTCATGTCGCGCGTTGTCCCTTCGGAGGACGAGGTACGGGCTCGGCTGGCGGAGCTCGTCGACTCCCAGCGGGCCGCCTCCATGGTGATCCCCACCCCGGGTCAGCCACCGATTGTGACATCTCTGATGTAAAAATGAAGAAAACACCTTTGTAACAGATTAAAAAAGGAAAAGTAATGAGGGAATTCAAAATTCATCGGAAATTCAAATTTAAATTCAAAAACAAAGGTTGTTTGACACCCAACTGAAATCTCAAAACTTTTGTACTAAACTTGAAAATCTCCAAAAATAAAAGTTGTTTTCCATCACAAATAAGGCCTAGTCACTGTTTGGAACTTTTGAAAATTTTGCATTTTAGCCCCTCAAAAACTCGAAAAACAGTTCTGAACACCTTTTTGAAATTGGGTTGTTTGAGCTTGAAAAATTTGAAATTTCAGGTTCACCCCAAAAAGAAAGTTGTGTCCCACCTCTCAAACTCCAACTTTTATTTTTACACTTTTTCATGTTCAGTTTAAATTTTTGGAGAAAATTCAAAAGGGGCAAAGGAGCTCCACGGAGCTGCCAGCTCGGCCCTGGCGCGCTCTGCGCCTGGCCGGAGCTCGGCCGCCACGTGGCCGGCGAGCGGCGGAGGCCGCGCCGAGCTGGCCAAGCCGCGGCGTCGGGTGGTTCTAGTCCTCGAGCGTTTGTCCAAGCCCTCCGCTCCATCACGTCGCCGCGCGACAGCGCGTTTTGCCTCGCGCCGCGCGAGCGCCATCATGGCGGTCGGAACGCCGCCGTGGCCGCGCGCGCGCGCGTCGCGCTGAGCCGCTTCGTGCTAGATTCCCCCTCGCTCCGCGGCAAGACGCTCTGCAGAGAATCTTCCACTCCCTCATGCGACGATCTTCGACGCCCAACCGTCGCGGGCGCTCTGTTCAAGCTCGGGCGGGCTTCAATGGCGCGTCGCGTCGCTGTCACACCGCACGCACGCTCCCGAGGCGGCACGACCCCGCTCTAGCACTCCACCGCTCTAGCGTGCCAAGGCACTCCACCGAGCCACTCACACTCTCCCCTAGCTCGCGCACTTCTCCAGTTCACTCCCCCGCGCTCGCTCCCGTCGTCTTCAACCTTCGAAGCGCAAATTCGCCCTACACTCATCCACCATTCCCCAAATTCCTCGCGCACGGAGCTAGACCCCTTCACTAGCTTCCATTTTCCCCCACTTCTCGCGAGGCTTCTCCCCAACTCTCCGGCGAGGAAATCGGATTTCCCCCAAATCTCCCATTTTTCGGCCGCCGGAGGCACCCTCACGTCGAGACCCTATGCCGAGCCAATCCCCGAGGTCAACCGAGCAGCCACAGCTTCCCCGAGTTCCACTGGTGCTCTAGGACCCCTCCAACCCCGACGAGACCCACTACCCTCGCCGAAATCGAGCTCGCGGCGGCCGCACCGCCACCGCACGTCGCCGGCGAACTCCGAGCTTCCCCCGGCCTCCCAACCGCCACCAATCGACTCGTGGTAAGCCCCTGGTTCTTTTCCCTCACTTCCCCGACCCTAGCTCGCCGTTGTTCGGCCGGCGCAACTCCGGCGACGAGCCGAGGGCATATGTTCATCGTCTTCGTTTTTCCAGGGTTCTCTGCGCAAAAGTCAGGCACCTGTTCACGAAGTTTTAAAAGTTCTAGGGTCTCCAGCGTAAAAAGATTCTTAAACCTAGATCTATTTTTCACGAATCTTGTAAATTCGCTAAAAATCGTACAAAAATCAGAAAAATGCACAAAAATACTCCCTGGACTCGTGAGATTGTAAACTCCAATCTCATTTAAGCATGTATATACTTTTGGTGAACCATTTTTGATTTAAAATTCAAACTGTAAATTTAGAAACTTGTGCACCATTTCAAATCCAGAGCTCCGCTAGGGCTGAGCTTTGGATATGTTGTTTGCAGTGACTTTGGACACCTTGTGTCCAAAGGGGACCTAAAAATATGGACTGTAGCTTCAGTTATGAATTAAATTGTTATTCCTGTCTTTTTGTAGTCCAGAAATTATTAAAAATAATATATGCAGCTAAAAATCACCATTTTTGTCGAGAGGCCTAAAACTTGTTAGCACATCTGTTAAAAATGCAAAACTTAATTTTTGCTCTGTTTAGACTAGCCAATAAATAGATATGTGTTTTCAAATAAAAATTTATTGAGGACTGTCCAAGGGTTATTTTGAGCCACCACTTGGCCAGAGCCCTCCTTGCACTCATGACTAGCTCTGGTAGGAAAATTTCCTGATTTGGATGTATTTTCAATTTTATATGAATTTATATCATTTTTGCAGGCAGCAGTTTGAACTATTTTTAATAAATTCTGTATAGCTCAGATTTAGCTAAATTTTGGAGTGAACCTAACTCTTATACTCCAGTAGCTGTCATAAAGTTTATAGATAAAAATGATGAACAGAAACTGAGAAACAAAAATGAGAAGGAATTAAAGTGGAATTGAGTTATATAAAAGAATAAACCTTTTTGATAATTAATTAAAATAAAACATGGAAAGGTTTAAAATTCCAGAACAGCACCCTAACTTCAAATAATAAATGGAAATTCTTTTATATATGTACACAATCACCATAAAAACGCGTAAAAATATTCCACACCCCTCCTCTAATTTTGTGAAGGAGAAAGTAGTATTTAGCATGTCTAGGTGAATATGGCCTTCAAGGCCTTAGTTTTGGAATCAATAGGCAGCCACTATAAGTTATGCATCTCATGTAGAAGGCGCTATTCCGGACGGCACCTACCATCTCATCCCCGCCGACGAAGAAGGAATCCCGGAGGGAGGTGCCAACGAAGTAGAAGTCAACCCGGAGGCTAACACTCAGCTAGCGCAAGAAGGCAAGCCCCGGAGCATAACCCAACCTTTAAAGTTTATGCATCTATGAATTCCCTATGCTTGTGCATTTACGTTTCAAGGAGTTGATTGAATACCTTAGCTGCACATTTCTAGTACCTATGACTTGCAACACTAGTATGAAAGGATCGATAGGGCATTGCTTTAGGTCCGTTACAAGTCGAGTGATTTCCTGTCACTCGCGAGACATAGGAGTTGCTTGTCTTTACTTATGTTGGAATCATAAGGATGGACGGGCGGGACGGTAGATGTAGATCTCCCGTCCGTGTATGATAATTGATTTAAGGTCGAAACGTGTGGTTCTGTGTATCAAGTTTTTGAACGTACCACATGCATGCCGATATATGGGAATCGGTAAGCCCGGTACCAGATTGAAGCAGCTAGGGCCGATAGCCATCTCTCCTTGGAAACTTTTGTTTCCCCTGCCGTACACTTGTGGATATATGCGTGATGCTGTGAGTGAAGCAGTAAACCTTTATCCTAAGGAAGTGGACCCGGTTCCGAATTGTGGATCGATGGGAAAGGTCGGGAAGTGCTTGTACCTTTTATAGCAAGCATTGTCCGTGTGTGTCGGGTTTCCCATGGCCAGGTAGCAAAATTCGGTTCGAACTGTCCGCTTCTCGCGGTTAATGAGACTGCTTGACCGCCTTGCTGCATTGAGTAACAAGTGGAACTATGAGATTGATGAACTTGTTGTATGAATTAAATTGTATTGCACCACTTGTATGCTTAGAGAGGATGCTAATCTAGAATGATTAAATCTACTAGAATTTGATGCTAAAACATGAAAGCAAGGACCTACTCTTAGTTGCTTTTTGGCAAACAAACCCACCAGCCAAAGGCCTCTCATGTCTAGATGTCGGTGATGTAGTTTTCACCCGACGGGTAAGCCTTGCTGAGTATTAGTATACTCAGCCTTGCTTGTGGATTTTATTACAGGTACAGTGTTGGATGTGGAAGTCGATGCCATGACTTGGCCTACCCAGGTTCCCCCTGGATGGCACATCGAGTGGGTACCGTCCTCTGCCGAGGAACGGGAGGAGTAGCACCGTGGCAGGCTTCATCATGGTGTTGCTATGTATCGACGCTAGTTTAATTCCGCTGCAATGAGCCTTTTATTTCCGCTGCAATGAATTTGATACTCTGATTTAAATTTCGAAATTGGTTTGTAATAACTTTGTGATACTATTTATGTATGTTAAATTTGTGGAATGTTGTAATCTCTGGAACTCACCTTCGTGTGGGCGTGCTGTTGTTTCGATCGAGAAAAGTACGTGGTTAAATCGGGTTTAATCCGACGGCGCTCCAGCTTATTCCGGATTAAGTGCCTGACTACTTGATTAGTGGTCCCGGGGTACTTAACTTGGAATAATTTCGGAGTGGACCGCCACACCGATGCTCCTGGGTCCTGGGGCTGTGGACCTCGTAAGTCGTTTATTCCCATCGTATCTCGTTTTTGTCTTGGTCTTTTTCTGTTATCTTTTTCGTGAGTCAACTTGTCCTCTCCAACCCGCAGTCCCGCGAGGCCCCTGGGGGTCTTCGCGCCTCGAGGGGGGTCTTACCGGAGGAGCAGCCCGCCCTCGACGAGGCTCGGCGGCAGAACCGCGAGGCCGGGGAGGCCGCCTGGAAGCGCAAGAGGGAGGAGACCAAGAAGCGCCTCAACCGCGAAGAGCGGAGGCGCGAGAGGGAGCGCAAGGAGCGCCGGAGAGAAGAGGTCGGGTCGGACCTGGCCTCTTCTTGCGACGAGGAGGAGAACCCCAGAGGTTCTTCCCCTATGCTGGGGGACTACATTGTGGTGGACCCCATGGCGCACGGCGAGCAGCGGTCAACGCCCATCGACGTGGACGAGCTTCCCTCCCCACCTCCGGGCGCCCCGCCAGCAGGGGCGTCCCACGCGCGTTCATCCTCCTCCAAACCGGTGCGGCTAACGGTTCGCCGCCACGGAACGTCGAGCAGGTTCGTCTAAGTTCCCTCGCTGTTCTATCTTCCTTTCATTGTCCATACCGTTAGGGTCTTATGGCAATGTCGTCATGCTTGCAGCCGGATCGGTCAGTAGTCGGGTCCCAGCGCGGCTCCGGTGAAGCGTCTCCGTCGAGACGCACCGCCCGCGGCCGTTCCTGACTCCTTGGAGCCAAGGGCGGCCGCCGAGCCTCGGTGCGCCGACCCATGCCCGGCCCGAGCCGAGGGATCGGCTCCACCTCCCGCCCTCGGGGGCTCCTCATCCGCTCCGGGGAGCGTGGAGTCCACCCAGATGGCCGCCACTCCGTCTCCATTAGCACCTTCTTCCCCGGTCGGAGCGGGGGTCACATACGTGTTGGCCTCGTCGCCCGTGGCCGGGGAGGTCGCGGGGTCGGCGGAGCAGGCGACGGACGTTGATGCGTCCGCGGGGGCTGCTGCTGGTGGCGAGCCAGGGGCGAGCGCCATGGCCAGCATCGCGGAGCCCCTTCCGACTGTTGTGGCGCCCGTCGAGGGCGTGGTGGCGGATGCTCCCGCGGAGGTGCTCTCCGCTCCTCTGGTAGCGCCAACCACCTCCGAGCCGCTCTCAATGAACCCTAGAGAGGGCGTGGAGGTGAGCCGGTGGTCCGTGGAGGACCTCTTCGGCGAGGCGGAGGCGCAGGAACGCTCCGAGGCAGGGCCTCCCGCAGCGTCATCAACGCTGGCACTAGTGTCAGTCCTAGCGCCGCCACCCACTGCCGCGCCAGTGGGAGCCTCGGGGTCAGGTGGCGACCAGGGGGTCGCCCCGCCCGCCCAAGGCGAGCCTGCGGTCGACCCCGAGCACATCCTGCAGATCGACGCCTGGCTCGAGAGCCTTCAGCAGATGGCAACCTTCCCTGCGATGCTCCTGCAGATGGCCCTGATGCTCCGCACCATGGCAATCCCCTCCAGTCGGGTATGCGATCCAACCCTTCTCCTTATCTTCGCTTTAGCTATACGATTGTTTTCCGGGTCTGACTTTGTCATGGCCTTGACCTGGTTCATTGATCACCGCAGTCGATGTTGCTGGCGCTCTCCCGGACCCGGAGCATCGAGCAGGAGGCCATCAATCAGGCTCGCCGGGCGTGGGGTGTCACCAACGCGTCGAGGGACGCCGAGGCCAGCGCGCGTGACGAGGCCGCAGGCAGCGCCCGTCGCATCTCCGAGCTGGAGCGTGAGCTGGCCTCCCAGGCCACGGCGCACAAGGAGGAGCACGCCGCGCTGCGCACCGAGCTGAGCAGGCTCCGCATCGACGCCACTGTGACATCCCTGATATAAAAATATTGAAAGTACCTTTAAAACAGGTTCAAAGGGGGAACAATGGTGTTAGAATTCAAAAATTTGACCAAAATTCAAATTGAAATTCAAAACAAAGGTCTTTTTGACACCCAATTGAAATCTCAAGAAGTTTGTACTAAACTTGAAAATCTCCAAAAATAAAAGTTGTTTGTCATCACAAATAAGGCCTGGTCACTGTTTGAAACTTTTGAAAATTTTGCAGTTTAGCTCCTCAAAAACTCGAAAAACAGTTCTGAACACCTGTTTGAAATTGGGTTGTTTGAGCTTGAAAAATTTGAAATTTCAGGTTCACATCAAAAAGAAAGTTGTGTCCTACATCTCAAACTCCAACTTTTATTTTTACACTTTTCAAAGTTCAGTTCAAATTTTTGGAGAAAATTTGAAAAGGGCAAAGGAGCTCCACGGTGCTGCCAGCTCACCCCTGGCGCGCTATGCTCCGGCCGGAGTCCGGCTGCCACGTAGCCGGCGTGCGGCGGATGTAGCGCCAGGCCGGCCGAGCCGCGGTGGCATGTAGTGCTTGTCCTCGCGCGGGCGTCGGGGCTTGTTGCACCATTACGTCGCGCGCGACACCGCACTGCTGCCTCATGCCGCGGAGCGCCATCATGGCGAGCTCGCTCGGCCACTGGCCGCAGCCGCGCGCGCGCCGCGCAGCGACGTCCCGCGGCCGCGATGCTCGCTCACTACACGCCAAGAAGCACTGTGGAGGATCCCCAACGATCACGCAACGATCCCCCTCGCCCAATCGAGCCGCGCGCGCGCTGCCCGAGCTCGCACCGCACTCATGGCGGTCTGCTCGCGCCGAGCCGTGCACGCGAACGACCCTGGGCTGCTCAGTCCATTTTTGCGTGCCCAAGCACTTCTCCGAGCTGCCTTGCAACTCCCCCTCAGCCCGCACACTGCCATTTCTCCTCCCCGCGCTCGCTCCCATCGTCTTCAACTGTAACACCCTAAAAATGCCCAATTTAAAATTTAGTAATTAATTGCCTTTTTATATTAAAGTGCTCATAATTAATATAGGGAAATAAAATTTTTGAATAATTAAAAGGAAATATAGGAAATAGAAACATTATTGTTGCATTCATGCTGGTGCACTAATTTTTGTTTGTTGAATTCAAATTTGAATTTGAATTCAATTGAGTGTTTGAATTAAAAGAAAAACCTTTTCTTTTTCTCTCTTTTTCTCTCTCTCTTTTCAGCCCAGCCGGCCCACTCCCCATCTTTTTCTCCCTTTCTTTTTCCCGCGGCCCAACCCAGCCTTTTCTCTTTTTCTTCCCGCGCGGCCCAGCTTCCTTCTTCTCTTTCTGTGGCCCATCTTCCTTCTCTGCGCGGCCCAGCTGCCACGGCCCAGCTCCTCCGCGCCAGCCCGTTGCGCAGCCCAGCCGCCAGCCCGCGCCCTCACTCCGCTCGCTGCCACTGACATGCCGGGCCCACCCGTCAGCCTCTCTCTTCCCTCCGCAGCGCGCGCTCTTCCTCTCCCCGCAGCGACTGACCGCCCGGGCCCACAGGTCAGCTTCGCCTTCCACCTCCAGCCGTACGCGGCTAGAACTCCTCCCCGCGCCGCCGCGAGTCCCCTCCGCGCACGCCTCCCTCGCGACTTGGCGCGCACGCCAAGGAGACTCCACCGCCCCATAAATAGCCGCCCAAGCCCCTCGCGCCATAGCCCAGGAGCTCTCCCACCTCAAACCCTAGCGCCGCCTTGTTTTCGAGCCGCCACCGCCAAGCCGTGAGTCCGCCGCGTCTTTGACGCTAAGATCCACGCCAAGAGCTTCGTCGCGGGGTAAGCATCGCGCCAAGCCGTTTTTCCCCCTCCCTCTCGCCTTGCAGGACCCGCGTGAGCTCGCCGTGGTTTCCACCGCGCCGCCGGCCGTCGCGAGCCGCCTCCACCAACCAATCCCCTCCCTTGACCCCCAAATCGAGATCCCCACTTTCTCCTCTCTCTCTAGAGCTAATCGCGGCGAGGTTTCGTGCACCGCAACGCCGAGCCGAGCATCTCCGGCGAGCCCTCGGCCTAGCGCCGCCGCGCTCCGGCGACCTAAGCTCCCAACGCATCGCAGCCGTCCGATCCGATCTGAGCGCTCCAGATCTGACCCGATGTAAACCCGGTCCGGTTCTCGTGAACCGCGGTTCACGGCGGTCTACGGTTCGGTCCACGGTTCGGTCAGCGCTGACGTCAGCCGACGTCAGCATAAACCCGCGGCCGTGGAGTTTTTACAAAAGAGCCCCTCTGTTTTTCAAAAATCAACCCGCGGTCCACCTCTATTCAAAAGTATTTACAGTTTAGTCCTTTTTCTTTCGTTTTAGCCCCTGCGCTTTTGAAAAATCTTGCCCGCCGTCCTAGATGGCAGTTTTACACCGCAAACCTTCTGTTTTTATACAAAATTATGTTTTAGGTCCCTGGTTTCTTTCAAAAACACCCCTGGAAGCCTAAAATCTTTACCAGCAAGCCCCTAGAGCCCGTTTTTAGCGTAGTTTCTCCGTTTTAACTCCGATTTGAGTGATTCTCGCGCTTACGTGTTCGTAGTGAAGCGTAGAATAGTTCTAAAACCTTCTTTTCATCTTTTGCTTATGTTTGGTGTACTGTTCTAATTAAATAATCTTGTTTGCATGTATGTGTGGATGCTTGTGTGGTGATCTATGTGAGTAGTTGCCGAGCCGTTCGAGTACGCCGACGACTCCGTTCCTGAAGATCAAGTGCAGCAGCAGTTCTCTGAGGAAGGCAAGTATAACACGGACCATCCTTGTTACCTATACACCGATTAATCACACCAATCATATGCATGTGTCTAATACTGTTAGCCACTAAGGATGTTCCTAGTCTTTACCCTATTCCTTGTTACCCAGGGTTTTATGCATTATGGTTAGTCTATGCTACGTGCTGCAACCAACATTTATTTTTATGTTAATACTGAACTAATGGTTCACTTCAATGATGGTTAAAAGATGCTTTTTAGCAACATGGTTCGGGGAACTAGAGCATGTGCTGTGTGCTTTGTTCTAGTGTCTCTGTAAGGTTTGATCTAGGGAATTAGAGCATGTGCTTTGTGCTTTGTTCTAATGTCTCTCCATAAGGTCCGGTTCTTAAAGCGGCAACCCAGGAACTTGTTCGCCGCCGTTGGAACTATAATGGCTCTGGTCTTGGATAACTAACTTGTACGTCTCTAGCTCGCCAGTGGTTACCGAAAGGCGTATGTGGGGTGCATGGGTGAGAGTATAGTTTGATCCATCGAGGACGGTTTTATCCGTTGGCTATGCCCCGTTAGGCAAAGTCCCGTGATGTAAGCGCCCGATGTACGGCAGCTTCACACGTTGCGATGATTGCGCTCTCGCTCTGGACGCCATTGACCCCCTCACGTTGCGCCCTGAGCGTACGTCAATCTCGATGCCTTGGGTTATGCTGCCTATGTTGAACCAAAACGGCTACTGTGCTTGTTAGGGTGTTTTGTGAAAGTCCTCGTAACATAAGTTCTTTTGGATTTATGTGACCGGCGGGTAAAGGGCGAAACCTCTGCAGAGTGTTGATCTATCATGATAGCCGTGCTCACGGTTACGAGCGGCCTGGATCCTTTTTGATTAGAAGATGATATTAGTGGTAGATGTTGGATTGATCTATAATCACTTACACCTTATTAATGGGTTTATACTTGAGATTCTACTCATTTGTAGTAAGTTGGATGATAATAAAATGAATCTAACTAAAAGCGCTAATGCAGTATAACCGTGTCAAGCCTTTTTGTCCTTGCATAACCCGTGTTATACTTGTTAAGTAAGATGGTTTACTTACACTTGCAACTATTCAACAAAATCCCGGATGGGTAACAGATGGAGCATTGAATGATCAGTCGCTTGCTGAGTTTCCGGAGGATCTGCCGTATTTCTAAGCTGTGTTCAACCAGTCGGTGGTCCCTGTGGATTAGGAGCTCTACGTAGTTAAGACGTTTAATAGTATTAAGTCTTCCGCTGTGTTATATGTTTAAGACTATGTCTTGTGTTAAACTCTGGGTAAACTATTTTATTCGAGCATTGTGTTCTCTGTGATTCAATATTTGTAATCTATATGTGTTCTGTGGACATCCTGGGCACACAAATGGAAGCATTCGGGTTTCTTGGAAATCTGGGTGTTACAAAGTTGGTATCAGAGCCGTGCTGACTGTAGGATCACAGCCTAGATAGAACGGTCGATTAGAACTTGCTTAATCCTTGCTCCAAAAAAAAAAAAAAAATTATTTTACAACCTAGAGTTGAGTTTTTGTTGAAAAATGGTGTTCTGTTCTACCTCTGTCCTTTTTGAAAATTTTCTAAGCTTTAATCTAAGGCTCTCCTCTAGTTTTCACTCCCATAGATGGCTCGACAGAGATAGATAGTCCGTAGGAGCACTGATGGCTACCTTCCACCCCGCATCGATGAGTACCCGTTGGAGGCACGCAACCTGGATGCCTACAAGGAGCTTCTTAGGCAGGAGGCCGAAGGAGGGAACCCCGAGGAGACGCAGCACCCTAGCTCACTGCACCACCATCAATCCTAAATGATAGTAGAGATCAAATAGAACGTTTTTGAGTCAAAACTAGTCTAAGAGTGCCGAGTCTTGTGTGAACCTTGTCTTTAAATGCTTGAATGAATTGTCATAATGCTTATGTGTGATTTGGATCTTTGTAATGATTGTGATGAGCGCAGATGGAAGTCTGCAATCATCTAGTATTGGATTAAGGTATAAGGTATTTAGTGGATAGATAGATGGGTTCCTGATCTCTCCTTTGCATATCATCTATCATCTTTCCTATCGCCTGAGTACCTTATCTTGTCAATGGATTGCTTCTGTTCTTGACACTGGGTCAGACATGACAGTGATTATGAATGTTGGGATTTTGATTTATGACAGATGGTTGGGACAAGAGGATCAATGGGTGGTGGTAACCAGAACCAGAACCAGAATCAGAACCAGAACCAGAACCAGCCGCCCACCATGGAGGATCTAGTCCGCTTGCAGACACAGACGATGCAACAGTTGACTCAGGCCATAGCTTTGATGCAGCAGAACCTGCAGAATCCACCTGTTCAGCCACCTCCCCAGCCCATCCGGGACAGGAGGGGAGAGTTCTTGAAGGGGCGCCCGCCAAAGTTCTCCCGCGCCAAGGACCCGATGGAAGCTGAAGATTGGATCAAGGCAGTGGAGAGACAGCTCGACATTGCTCAGTGTGATGACAGGGAGAAGGTGCTCTACGCCTCTGGCCAATTTGAAGGAGCCGCTCTCGATTGGTGGGTAGCATACCAATATGCGCAACCCGATCGCAACCAGATCACCTGGCAGCAGTTCAGTGATGCCTTCCGTGCTCACCATGTGCCAGAGGGACTGACGGTCCTAAAGAAGAGGGAGTTCCTAGCCCTGACGCAGGAAGGAATGAGCGTCACTGCCTACCGTGACAAATTCCTTGAGCTGGCCCGCTACGCACCAGATGAGGTGTCGACAGATGAGAAGAGGCAAACTCGCTTCCGAAATGGACTCCAGGATGTTTTGCAGCTACAGTTGATGTGCATCACCTTCCCAACCTTCGGTGCTTTGGTTGATGGTGCCCTGATGGTGGAGCACAAGCGCCGCGAGATCGAGGACAAGAAGAGAAAGTTCATGAACCAGCAATCTGGCAGCAACAACCGCCCCCGCTACAACCCCCAGCAGGTGAATCAGCAACGCACTCAGGGACAGTCAAACCTTCAGAACCGCGGTCAGAACCAGCAACGTCCCCAGTATGCACCACCCCAGCAGCAACAGCAGCGCTACCAGAACGTGCAGCAGAACACTCAGGCTTCACGCACTACCCAGGCTAACACCACTCCTGTCGGCCCAAGGGTATGCTATCACTGTGGTGAACAGGGACATTACGCTAACTTTTGTCCCCGGAGGGTCCAGAACTCCAATGGTCAGAACAACAACCAGAAGACAGGATCGCAACCAGCTCAGAATGGAAATCGGCAGCAGGCACAGGGAAATCGTGGCCAACAGAACTACGCCAGGGGCAAGCTCAACCATGTGGGAGCAGAGACTGCAGAAGTAGCCACAGATGTGGTAGTCGGTACGTTCTCGGTCAACTCACAACCCGCTACAGTTTTGTTTGATTCTGGAGCTTCGCATGCTTTTATATCTGTCAACTTCGTGAAAAAGAACTTGATGCTTATGCAACCTATGGGGAACACCATGTTAGTTAACTCACCCGGGGGAGAACTACGAGCCACATTACGTTGTCCTAACGTAGTGGTTAACATAAGGGGGGTAGACTTTTTAGCACACCCTATAGTCCTAAATTCTATCGGGATGGATCTGATTTTGGGAATGAGTTGGCTAGCAAAGTACGACGCCGTCATACAGTGTTCCAAGCGTGCAGTTCAGTTAGTGGCTCCATCAGGGGAGAAGATTGAGTATCAAGCAACCAAAACCACAGAGCCTGGTCAGGTCAATCATGCTGAAGGCACAGAGTTGAAGGACATTCGAGTGGTGAACGAGTATCCAGATGTGTTCCCAGATGAATTGCCAGGTATGCCTCCGGTACGTGAAGTTGAATTTGTTATTGAACTTATGCCTGGCACAGCACCCATAGCTAAAAGACCATATAGAATGGGGGTAAAAGAATTAAAGAAACTTAAAGAAGAATTAAAAGCCCTACTAGCTAAGGGGTATATTCGTCCTAGTTGTTCGCCTTGGGGAGCTCCAGTGTTGTTTGTTGATAAGAAAGACGGGACACAGAGGATGTGCATAGATTATCGAGCTCTCAATGAAGTCACCATCAAGAATAAGTACCCACTGCCAAGGATCGATGATCTCTTTGACCAATTGAGAGGAGCTTGTGTGTTCTCGAAGATCGATCTCAGATCAGGCTATCATCAGATGAGAATCCGGGTGACAGATATCCCCAAGACAGCTTTCACTACCCGGTATGGTTTGTATGAGTTCACAGTTATGTCCTTTGGATTGACTAATGCACCGGCCTACTTCATGTATTTAATGAACAGCGTGTTCATGGATTATCTTGACAAGTTCGTCGTGGTGTTCATCGATGATATTCTGGTTTTCTCTAAGAATGAGGAAGAGCATGAGGAACACTTGAGGCTAGTGATGCAGAGACTCCGAGAACATCAGTTGTATGCTAAGTTGAGCAAATGTGAATTCTGGCTGAAGGAGGTATCATTCTTGGGCCATGTATTGTCAAATGGGGGTGTCGCAGTTGATCCGAAGAAGGTCAGGGATGTTCTCAATTGGATTCCACCGCAGAATGTCAGTGAGATCAGGAGTTTCCTCGGAATGGCAGGCTACTATCGGCGTTTTATTGAGGGATTCTCCAAGATTGCCAAGCCCTTGACATCATTGCTAGAGAAGAATGCTAAGTTCGTGTGGACACCACAGTGCCAAGCTAGTTTCGAGGAGTTGAAGAAAAGGCTGACCACTGCACCAGTATTGGTACTGCCAGATGTTACTAAGAGTTTCTCAGTGTATTGCGATGCGTCTCGTCAAGGATTGGGATGTGTACTCATGCAGGAGGGTAGAGTTGTGGCATATGCATCCAGACAGTTGAGGAGACATGAGCTGAACTATCCGACACATGATCTGGAATTGGCAGCCGTAGTACACGCATTGAAGATCTGGAGGCATTATTTGATTGGACACAAGTGCGACATCTATACCGACCACAAGAGCCTTAAGTATGTGTTCACGCAATCCGAGTTGAATATGAGGCAACGTCGTTGGCTTGAGAAAATCAATGACTTTGAACTAGAGATTCACTACCATCCAGGGAAGGCTAACTTGGTGGCCGATGCTTTAAGTAGAAAGAGTTATGCAAATGTACTGACGAGACAGGATTTGCCGGAAGAGCTTAGTCGGGAATTCGAACGTTTGAACTTGGGTATGGTAGCCAACGTAACCGAGCTAGAAGTGGAGTCAACTCTTGAACAGGAGATCCGAAAAGGTCAATTGGAGGATGAGGAAATCAAGGAGTTGGTTAAGAAGGTTGGGACAGATAAAGCGCCAGGATTCCGATTGGATGGTCAAGGAACAGTGTGGTATGGTAACAGAATAGTGGTGCCAGATCAGCAGCATATCAAGGATGTTATCTTACGGGAAGCGCACGAGTCAGCATATTCCATTCATCCGGGAAGCACCAAGATGTACTTGGATCTCAAGGAAAGATTTTGGTGGTATGGTTTGAAGCGTGATGTCGCAGCTCACGTAGCTCTTTGTGACGTATGCCAGAGAGTTAAGGCCGAACATCAGAGACCGGCAGGTTTGCTTCAGCCTATGAAGATACCAGAGTGGAAATGGGAAGAAGTGGGTATGGATTTTATAACAGGATTGCCCCGCACGCAGAAAGGTTATGACTCTATATGGGTGATAGTGGACCGATTGACGAAGGTGGCTCACTTTATTCCGGTAAAGACTACGTATTCCGGTGCCAAACTAGCAGAGTTGTATATGGAGCGGATTGTATGTTTGCATGGTGTACCGAAGAAGATAGTGTCAGATCGAGGCAGTCAGTTTACGTCGCACTTTTGGCGCAAGTTACATGAGTCCATGGATACTAAGCTTCACTTCAGTTCCGCTTACCATCCGCAGACAGACGGTCAGACAGAGAGGACAAATCAGATACTGGAGGACATGTTGAGGGCATGTGCATTGCAGTATGGGAGTAGTTGGGATAAGAGTTTGTGCTATGCAGAGTTCTCGTACAACAACAGCTATCAGCAAAGTCTCAAGATGTCACCATTTGAGGCGTTGTACGGAAGAAAGTGCAGGACACCGTTGTTTTGGAATCAGACCGGAGAGGGTAAAGTATTTGGACCTGAGGTTTTGAAGCAGGCAGAGGAACAAGTACAGGTTATCAGGCAGAATTTGAGAACAGCTCAGTCGCGGCAGAAAAGTTATGCAGATGTAAGGCGACGAGACCTCAGCTTTGAGATTGGTGACTTTGTGTATCTCAAGGTGTCACCAATGAGAGGTGTGAAGAGATTCAATGTTAAAGGCAAGTTAGCACCTCGCTACATTGGACCATTCAAGATATTAGAACGGAGAGGTGAAGTGGCTTATCAGTTAGAGTTACCAGAGAAATTGGCAGGAGTGCATGATGTGTTCCATGTGTCTCAGCTAAAGAAGTGTTTACGAGTGCCAGAGGAACAGATTCCATTAGAGGAGTTGAATGTGCAGGAGGACCTTACCTATGAGGAATATCCGGTCAAGATCTTAGAGGAGTCTGAGAGAGTCACCAGGAACAAAGTGATACGTATGTGCAAGGTTCAGTGGAATCGTCATACAGAGGATGAGGCAACCTGGGAACGGGAGGATGATCTCAAGGCAGAATATCCACATCTCTTCCAATCCACGTCCGAATCTCGGGGACGAGATTCATCTTAAGGGGGGTAGGTTTGTAACACCCTAAAAATGCCCAATTTAAAATTTAGTAATTAATTGCCTTTTTATATTAAAGTGCTCATAATTAATATAGGGAAATAAAATTTTTGAATAATTAAAAGGAAATATAGGAAATAGAAACATTATTGTTGCATTCATGCTGGTGCACTAATTTTTGTTTGTTGAATTCAAATTTGAATTTGAATTCAATTGAGTGTTTGAATTAAAAGAAAAACCTTTTCTTTTTCTCTCTTTTTCTCTCTCTCTTTTCAGCCCAGCCGGCCCACTCCCCATCTTTTTCTCCCTTTCTTTTTCCCGCGGCCCAACCCAGCCTTTTCTCTTTTTCTTCCCGCGCGGCCCAGCTTCCTTCTTCTCTTTCTGTGGCCCATCTTCCTTCTCTGCGCGGCCCAGCTGCCACGGCCCAGCTCCTCCGCGCCAGCCCGTTGCGCAGCCCAGCCGCCAGCCCGCGCCCTCACTCCGCTCGCTGCCACTGACATGCCGGGCCCACCCGTCAGCCTCTCTCTTCCCTCCGCAGCGCGCGCTCTTCCTCTCCCCGCAGCGACTGACCGCCCGGGCCCACAGGTCAGCTTCGCCTTCCACCTCCAGCCGTACGCGGCTAGAACTCCTCCCCGCGCCGCCGCGAGTCCCCTCCGCGCACGCCTCCCTCGCGACTTGGCGCGCACGCCAAGGAGACTCCACCGCCCCATAAATAGCCGCCCAAGCCCCTCGCGCCATAGCCCAGGAGCTCTCCCACCTCAAACCCTAGCGCCGCCTTGTTTTCGAGCCGCCACCGCCAAGCCGTGAGTCCGCCGCGTCTTTGACGCTAAGATCCACGCCAAGAGCTTCGTCGCGGGGTAAGCATCGCGCCAAGCCGTTTTTCCCCCTCCCTCTCGCCTTGCAGGACCCGCGTGAGCTCGCCGTGGTTTCCACCGCGCCGCCGGCCGTCGCGAGCCGCCTCCACCAACCAATCCCCTCCCTTGACCCCCAAATCGAGATCCCCACTTTCTCCTCTCTCTCTAGAGCTAATCGCGGCGAGGTTTCGTGCACCGCAACGCCGAGCCGAGCATCTCCGGCGAGCCCTCGGCCTAGCGCCGCCGCGCTCCGGCGACCTAAGCTCCCAACGCATCGCAGCCGTCCGATCCGATCTGAGCGCTCCAGATCTGACCCGATGTAAACCCGGTCCGGTTCTCGTGAACCGCGGTTCACGGCGGTCTACGGTTCGGTCCACGGTTCGGTCAGCGCTGACGTCAGCCGACGTCAGCATAAACCCGCGGCCGTGGAGTTTTTACAAAAGAGCCCCTCTGTTTTTCAAAAATCAACCCGCGGTCCACCTCTATTCAAAAGTATTTACAGTTTAGTCCTTTTTCTTTCGTTTTAGCCCCTGCGCTTTTGAAAAATCTTGCCCGCCGTCCTAGATGGCAGTTTTACACCGCAAACCTTCTGTTTTTATACAAAATTATGTTTTAGGTCCCTGGTTTCTTTCAAAAACACCCCTGGAAGCCTAAAATCTTTACCAGCAAGCCCCTAGAGCCCGTTTTTAGCGTAGTTTCTCCGTTTTAACTCCGATTTGAGTGATTCTCGCGCTTACGTGTTCGTAGTGAAGCGTAGAATAGTTCTAAAACCTTCTTTTCATCTTTTGCTTATGTTTGGTGTACTGTTCTAATTAAATAATCTTGTTTGCATGTATGTGTGGATGCTTGTGTGGTGATCTATGTGAGTAGTTGCCGAGCCGTTCGAGTACGCCGACGACTCCGTTCCTGAAGATCAAGTGCAGCAGCAGTTCTCTGAGGAAGGCAAGTATAACACGGACCATCCTTGTTACCTATACACCGATTAATCACACCAATCATATGCATGTGTCTAATACTGTTAGCCACTAAGGATGTTCCTAGTCTTTACCCTATTCCTTGTTACCCAGGGTTTTATGCATTATGGTTAGTCTATGCTACGTGCTGCAACCAACATTTATTTTTATGTTAATACTGAACTAATGGTTCACTTCAATGATGGTTAAAAGATGCTTTTTAGCAACATGGTTCGGGGAACTAGAGCATGTGCTGTGTGCTTTGTTCTAGTGTCTCTGTAAGGTTTGATCTAGGGAATTAGAGCATGTGCTTTGTGCTTTGTTCTAATGTCTCTCCATAAGGTCCGGTTCTTAAAGCGGCAACCCAGGAACTTGTTCGCCGCCGTTGGAACTATAATGGCTCTGGTCTTGGATAACTAACTTGTACGTCTCTAGCTCGCCAGTGGTTACCGAAAGGCGTATGTGGGGTGCATGGGTGAGAGTATAGTTTGATCCATCGAGGACGGTTTTATCCGTTGGCTATGCCCCGTTAGGCAAAGTCCCGTGATGTAAGCGCCCGATGTACGGCAGCTTCACACGTTGCGATGATTGCGCTCTCGCTCTGGACGCCATTGACCCCCTCACGTTGCGCCCTGAGCGTACGTCAATCTCGATGCCTTGGGTTATGCTGCCTATGTTGAACCAAAACGGCTACTGTGCTTGTTAGGGTGTTTTGTGAAAGTCCTCGTAACATAAGTTCTTTTGGATTTATGTGACCGGCGGGTAAAGGGCGAAACCTCTGCAGAGTGTTGATCTATCATGATAGCCGTGCTCACGGTTACGAGCGGCCTGGATCCTTTTTGATTAGAAGATGATATTAGTGGTAGATGTTGGATTGATCTATAATCACTTACACCTTATTAATGGGTTTATACTTGAGATTCTACTCATTTGTAGTAAGTTGGATGATAATAAAATGAATCTAACTAAAAGCGCTAATGCAGTATAACCGTGTCAAGCCTTTTTGTCCTTGCATAACCCGTGTTATACTTGTTAAGTAAGATGGTTTACTTACACTTGCAACTATTCAACAAAATCCCGGATGGGTAACAGATGGAGCATTGAATGATCAGTCGCTTGCTGAGTTTCCGGAGGATCTGCCGTATTTCTAAGCTGTGTTCAACCAGTCGGTGGTCCCTGTGGATTAGGAGCTCTACGTAGTTAAGACGTTTAATAGTATTAAGTCTTCCGCTGTGTTATATGTTTAAGACTATGTCTTGTGTTAAACTCTGGGTAAACTATTTTATTCGAGCATTGTGTTCTCTGTGATTCAATATTTGTAATCTATATGTGTTCTGTGGACATCCTGGGCACACAAATGGAAGCATTCGGGTTTCTTGGAAATCTGGGTGTTACATCAACCTCCAGCCGCGCGGACCAAGCTTGAGTCCCGAGCAAAATTCGTCCTCGTCTCTCCACCATTCCCAAATTCCTCGCGCACAGAGCTAGACCACTTCCCTAGCTTCCATTCCCCTCACTTCTCGCGAGCTATCCCCTACTCTCCGGCGAGAAATCGGATTTTCCCCCAAATCCTCATTTCCGGCCGCCGGAGCACCTGCACGTCGAGCACCCACTTCGAGCCCTCCCCGAGGTCAACCAAGCATCCCAATAGCTTCACCGAGACCCACTGGTGCTCACGGACCCCTCCAACCCCGGTGAGAGCCACCACCCTCGCCGGAATCGAGCCCGCGGCGGCCGCACCGCCACCGCACGTCGCCGGCGACCTCCGAGCCACCTCCGACCTCCCAACCGCCACCATTCGACTCGTGGTGAGCCACTGGTTCTTTTCCCCCACTTCTCCGACCTCCTCCCGCCGTCGTTTGGCCGGCGCAACGCCATCGACGAGCCGAGGACCTAAGTTCATCGTCTTCCTCTTTACAGGGTTCCCAGTGAAAAAGGCAGGTACCTGTTCGCGAAGTTTCAAAAGATTCAAGGGTCGCGGTGTAAAAAGATTCTTAAGGTTTAAACCATTTTCCCGAAATCTTGTAAAATCCACCAAAAATCGTAAAACTCAGAAAAATGCATAAAAATACTCCCTGGACTCGTGAGATTGTAAACTCCAATCTCATGTTAGCATGTATATACTTTTGGTGAACCGTTTTTTAATTAAAATTCAAACTGTGAATTTAGAAACTTGTGCACCATTTCAAATCCTGAGCTCCGCTAGGGCTGAGCTTTGGATATGTTGGTTGTAGTGACATTGGACACCTTGTGTCCAAAGGAGACCTAAAAACATGGACTGTAGCTTCAGTTGTGATTTATTTTGTGATTTCTGTCTTAGTTTAGTCCTGCATTTATTAAAAATGATCCATGCAGCCAAAAATCTCCATTTCTCTCCAAAGGCCTAAGAACTTGTTTATACATCTGGTAAAAATGCTAAACATAATTTTTGCCCTGTCTAGACTAGCAAATAAATAGATGTTTGTTTTTGGATAGAAAATTATTAAGGACTGTCCAAGGGTTATTTTGAGCCACCACTTGGCCAGAGCCCTCCTTACACTCATGACTAGCTCTGGTAGAAAAATTATCTAATTTGGAAGTAATTTCGATTTTATATGAATTAATTCAGTTTTCTGGGACAGCAAATGGATTCATTTTTAATAAATTCTGTGTAGCTCAGTTTTAGCTAAATTTTAGAGTGAGCCTAACTCTTATACTCCGGTAGTTGTCATAAAGTTTGTGAATAAAAAGGGTGAACAGAAACAGAGAAACAAAAATGAGAAGGAACTAGAGTAGGAATGGGTTGTTTGAGACCCACAGGGTTCTTTGAAGAATCAACCCTGTGACTCGTAGGAGATGTCCCCAGGGTTCTTTTCCTATCCGAGCAGGGTTCTTTTTCGACAAGAACCCAGACAACGGCAACCTGCGGGGTTCTTTTTGTCGAGAAGAACTCGGTCCGCGATGACCAGCCGAGTTCTTTTCTTGAAAGCATAAGCTTTGCACCACACGCCTTGTTTAACTTATAAAGAAATAGATCACTTTGATTAAATAATTAAATATGGAACATGTGAAATCTAAATTTCAAAAAAGCACCCTAGCTTCAAAATAATAAATTGGATTATTTTATATGTATACACAATCACCATCACAGATACGATAAAATTCCACACCCTCCTCTAATTTTTGTGAAGTAGAAAGTGGTACACTAGCATGTCTAGGTGAATATGGCCTTCAAGGCCTTGGTCTTAGATCAATTAGGCAGCCACTGTAAAGTTATGCATCTCATGTAGAAGGCGCTCTTGCGGACAACATCTATCACCTCGTCCTCGCCGACGAAGAAGGAATCCCGGAGAGCGGTGCCAACGAAGTAGCAGTCGACCCGGAGCCTAACAGTCAGCTAGCTCAAGAAGGCAAGCCCAGAGCATAACCTAACTTTTAATTCGTGCAACTATGTATTTATTATGCGTGTGCATTTACGTTGTAGGTGTTGCTTGAATACCTTAATTGCATGATTCTAGTACCTATGACTTGGAAATACTAGTATGAAAGGATCGATAGAGCAATGCCTTAGGTCCGTTACAAGTCGAGTGATTTCCTGTCACTCGCGAGACATAGGAGTTGCTTGTCTTTACTTATGTTGGAATCATAAGGATGGACGGGCGGGATGGTATGTGTAGATCTCCCGTCCGTGTATGATAATTGGATTAAGGTCGAAACGTGTGGTTCTGTGTGTCAAGTTTTTGAACGTACCACATGCATGCCGACCTATGGGAATCGGTAAGCCCGGTACCAGATTGAAGCAGCTAGGACCGATAGCCATCTCTCCTTGGAAACTTTTGTTTCCCTTGCCGCACACATGTGGATATATGCGTGATGCCGTGAGTGAAGCGGTAAACCTTTATCCTAAGGGAGTGGACCCGACGCCGAATTGTGGATTGATGGGAAAGGTTGGAAAGTGCTTGTGCCTTTTATAGCAAGCATCGTCCGTGTGTGTTGGGTTTCCCCTGGCCAGGTAGCAAAATTCGGTTCGAACTGTCCGCTTCTCGCGGTTAATGAGACTGCTTGACCGCTGTGCTGCATTGAGTAACAAGTGGAACTATGAGGATGATGAACTTGTTGTATGAATTAAATTGTATTGCACCACTTGTCTGCTTAGAGAGGATGCTAATCTAGAATGGGTAATTCTAATAGAATATGATGCTAGAACCATGAAAGTAAGGATCCACTCTTAGTTGCTTTTTGGCAAACAAACCCACCAGCCAAAAGCCTCTCATGTCTAGATGTCGGTGATGTAGTTTTCACCCGACGGGTACGCCTTGCTGAGTATTAGTATACTCAGCCTTGCTTGTGGCTATTATTTCAGGTACTGTGATGGATGTGACAGTTGATGCCGTCACTTGGCCTACCCAGGTTCCCCCTGGATGGCACGTCGAGTGGGTTCCGTCCTCTGCCGAGGATCGGGAGGAGTAGCACCATGGCAGGCTTCATCATGGTGTTACTATGCATCGTCGCTAGTTTAATATTCCGCTGCAATGAACTTTTAATATTCCACTGCAATGAACATTTATACTCTGATTTGAAATTTAAACTTGGATTGTAATAACTTTATGATACTATTTATGTATGATGAATTTGTGGGATGTTGTAATTTCTGGAACTCACCTTCGTGTGGGCGCGCGTGTTGTTTCGATCGAGAAAGTACGTGGTTAATCGGGTTTAATCCGACGGTGCTCCAGCTTATTCCGGATTAAGTGCGTGACTGCTTGATTAGCGGTCCAGGGGTACTTAACTTGGAATAATTTCGGAGTGGTCCGCCACAGCCACCGACGTCCGCAGCGGTTCGTTCCACTTCCTAGTCACTTCTTTCCTCAAATACCTGAACTGGCTTGATGATGATCTCGTGTGCCGGCCCTCCAGGGTTCCAAGCCCAGCTCGACACTCTAAAGGAGGAGAGGGCTGCAGCGGTCCAGGCATGCGCCGACGCCCAGACGGAGCGCAACCAAGTGGTGAGCGCAAATGAGGATGCTGAGGGGGCGTGCGCCGAGCTTAGCCAGCTCGTCGCCGACCTTCGCTCCGAGGCGCAGACCTCCACCGGGCGGGCCGAGACTCTAGAGGCCGCCCTGTCCACGGCGCGCACGTCCTTGGAGGGGAAGGACTCGGAGCTCGAGGGTATGTTCTCCCTCTCCTTCACTTGCTCAGCTTCCCTTATCGTATGTTCGCCCGTGGCTTGACCGTGGTCTCATTCCTTGGCAGCGCTCAAGTCCCGCGTGGCAGATGGGATCACCCATCGTAACACGCTGCTGTCGCGCTTCGGGATGTTGCGTGACATGGCGGGGGCGGTCCTGTCGAGGCTCGGGTTCCTTCTGTCCGAGGACATCAAGCGGCTCCCGGGGGATCTCCACCACGCGGCGGAGTGTTGCGGAGAGCTGCACGCTGTGGCCATAGTGATGCTGGACGCTCTCGAGGTGCCACTGAGCGGCGACCCTGCGCGTCTCCCGGCGGAACTTCTGGGGGGTTCTGCATCGACGGGACTCCCATACCTTTAATATTTGTAATAATTAGTTTACTTTTCTTCAGTTTCGTCATCTTTTTTAGCCCCATACGAGTGGTCTTTTGTTTGTTTTTCTTATGGCTATGCCCCTGCCAGCCCCCGAGTGGGGTCTACCTTCTAGTTTCTTCGCAAACTGGTTGGGAGGCGCCACTTGAGACGGCCTTTACGGGTTTAGCTTTGTTTCTTGATAACTCTTGATTACCGATCGGGCCTCCGAGCCTTTAAACTTTGGCTGTGAGGCAAGCAAGGCAAACCGATGGTTTCACCGAGCCCCCGAGCTTTGGCTACAAGGTGGGCAAGGCGAACCCGATGGCTCTGCCGAGCCCCCGAGCCCTTAAGCTTTGGCTACGAGGTGGGCAAGGCGAACCCGATGGCTCTGCCGATCCCCCGTGCTTTGGCTACGAGGTGGGCAAGGCGAAGCCGATGGTTCTGCTGAGCCCCCGAGCCCCTGAGCTTTGGCTACGAGGTGGGCAAGGCGAACCCGATGGTTCTGCCAAGCCCCCGAGCCTTTCAACTCGGTTGTGAGATGACTTTGGGAGGCTGAATCTTTAAGGCTCCATGGTCGTCGGGTTCAGATCCGAGCCTCGCGCTCCTGGAGGATCTGAGCACCGAGCGGTCTCTTAGCCAAATTATCTTCGAGCCTCCAAGCCTCTGTGTAAAGTCTCCCTCGCCGCGGTTGGGCGCAACCCAACGCCCGGCCGCTGACCCCTACAAAAAGATAGACCCAGTAGGTCCAAAACATAGTTAGTTTCCTTCGTCTGAGCTGTGTTGCTGGAATGCTTCTGTGCATTCCCGGCTTGATTCGTGTCAAAAGGGCCCCCCAGCTCGGCTGTGTTCGTTTGGGTACGTTGGCAGGGTCGGCCGTCCGGCTCGGCAACCGTGCGATCCGTAGCCGCGGGGGCGTAGGCCGTCGCAACGTAGCTGCACCAGACATCCCTGCCTACCCTTTCAACAGCGTTGGGGTCTCCTCAGAACCATAGGACTGGATAACAGATAGAAAGCTCAAAAGAAACGACAATGGATTCAATTAGAAGAAATACGAGCGTAGAGGGTTCACTTATCTAGCCGGCTGGAGGCCAGGGGGAGGGCTTCCGTGCCCCCCCCCTGTCGGGTCTTCTGTCGCACGAAGAGGAGTTGACTCAGCACCGTAAGCTTGAGGCTGGTATGAGAACGCCGTCGCGGCCAAAGGCTCACGGTTACTGTAGCTTTAGAGGCTTTGCGGTCGGCGATAGTGCCCGCAGAGTCGGGGCTCCGTCGGTTGGGTGGCGGCTTCTGCCTCCGGGGCATTACCACCGAGTGGTTCGCCCGTGGACGAACTGCTTTTAAGCTGCGCAGCTCCTCCCTCCGCCGGCGATGTGGTACTAAAAATGGATACCATTCGCAATCGGAGTCTTCCCATAAAAGGAAAGGATGGGACCGCGCTAAGTCCCAGCCCAACTCCGGTTTCGGCCTTTTGGGCCTTTCTCCCTGCGAGGGTCCTCACCGAACCTCTCGTGTTAACAGGGTGCAGCCGACCCCTCCGTGGGGTCGGGTGGGTTGGGATCGTACCCGCTGCCCCCTCCGTGGGTGGTCATGGGTAGAAGCATCGGAGCTGCTCAATGTTCCAGGCGTTGGAAATGTGGGTTCCATCCGGCATTGCCAGCTTATAAGAACCCGGCCGGAGGACCCGTACTACGGTGTAGGGCCCTTCCCAAGGAGGTGAAAGCTTGGTGAAGCCGCGGCGATCTTGGGCTGGCCTCCAGACCAGGTCACCCACTTGAAATGCGCGGCCACACACTCGTTGCGCGTGATAACGCCTCAAGCCTTGCTGGTACTTGGCCGAGTGCGCCACCGCTACTTCCCGAGCTTCCTCCAACTGGTCTACGGCGTCCTCAAGGTTGATCGTATTCGTTTCCTCGTCGAAGGCTTGAACCCTTGGGGAGCCATAGTCTACGTCCGTGGGGAGGATCGCCTCAGACCCGTAGACCATGTAGAATGAGGAGAAACTCGTGCCGCGGGTCGGAGTCGTCCGCAGACTCCACAGGACGGAGGGTAGCTCCTCCACCTACTTGGCGCCGAGCTTGTGCATGCGCTTGACCAGTCGGTTGAATATCCGCGGCTTCAGCCCTTGCAGGATCATGCCGTTGGCGCGCTCAACCTGCCCATTTGTGCGCGGGTGAGCGACTGCCGCCCACGCTACCTCGATCCCGTAGTTGTCGCAGAAGCGGGTGAACTTCTTCCCCGTGAACTAAGTTCCATTGTCGGTGATAATGGTGTTCGGAACACTGAACCGGCACAGGATGTCACGGAAGAAGCGGACGGCTTGCTCTGACGTGATCTCCGTTAAAGGGCGCGCTTCGATCCACTTCGTGAATTTGTCGACGGCGACAAACATGTGGGTGAAGCCCCCGAGCGCTCTTGGCAGTGGCCCGACCATGTCCAACCCCCAGACCGCGAATGGCCAGGTGATGGGTATGGTCTGAAGCGCCTGGGCTGGTAAATGTGTCTTGTTGGCGTAGAACTGGCAGCCTTCGCACGTTCGCACGATTCGCTCGGCATCTGCGATGGCTGTGGGCCAGTAGAATCCTTGCCTGAAGGCCGACCCTACAAACGACCGGGGCACCGCGTGGTGGCCGCACACCCCGTCGTGGATGTCCCTCAACAACTATCTCCCCACTTCGTTGAGGATACAGCACTGAAGAATACCATTATGGCCCCGGCGGTACAGGTTGCCCTCTATTATCCTATAGGACTTGGCCCTTCGGATGAGGCATTGGGCTTCTGTTCGTCCAACCGGGAGGGCCCCATCGACGAGCCAGCTTAAGAAGGGTGTGCGCCAATCCCTCTCTGGCTCAGGTGGGTCTTCCACAGGCTGCTCTTCCTCGAGGTTCGGCCCTTCGTCAGGGTCGGACACGATGGCCGCCACTACCCTTGTCTGGTCGGGGCTTCCCTCGGGGCCGAGCGACTGCTCGGGGTTCGGCCCAAAGGAAGGTGCTCCATCGTTGAAGTTCACTGACGGCTGGTGTTAGTCGTCTGCGAACACGCCCAGCGGGACTGGCTGTTGCCAGGATGCAAGCTTGGCTAGCTCATCGGCTGCCTTGTTGTACTCCCGCCGGAGGTGGACGAAGCCCAAGCCTTTGAACTTTTCTTGCGCTCTGCGCGCTGCTTCACAGTAGACCGCCAGCTTCGGATTGTAGCACTTGGCGTCGCCATTGACCTGATCAACCACGAGCTGAGAGTCGCCGCGAGCCTACAGCCTGTGGATGCCTAGCTCCTTGGCTATCCGCAACCCAGCGAGCAGAGCTTCGTACTCCGCCATGTTGTTCGACGCGGGGAATTGTAGCCGTTTGGCGTAACGCATCATCACCCCCATAGGAGAGATGAAGACGACCCCCACCCCTGACCCGGTTCGATTCTGAGCTCCATCGAAGTGAAGGACCCAGTATTCGAGGTCAGCCGGGGCTTGGGGGCGCTGTGTCTCTATCCATTCAGCAACAAAATCCACAAGGACTTGAGACTTGATTGCTGACCTTGGCGCATAAGAGATGTCGTAGCCCATGAGCTCGAGGGACCACTTGGCGATTCTCCCCGTCGCCTCCTTGTTGTTGATCACCTCTCCTAACGCGTGCTCCGGGACGTCGAAGTAGTGTCTGAGCTTGCGCTTGGCGATGCGGATGGCGTAGATCATCTTCTGGATGTGGAGATAGCGCGTCTTCGACTCGGTCAACACCTCGCTGATATAGTAGACCGGGTGCTGTATCTTCAGGGCGTGCCCTTCCTTCTTGCGCTCCACCACGAGAACAGTGCTCACCACCTGAGTGGTCGCCGCCACGTACAGGAGTAGGTGTTCCCCCTCGCGTGGGGGCACCAGGACAGGTGGCTTGGTGAGCATGTGCTTGAGCTGGTCGAGCGCCTGTTGGGCCTCCGCGCTCCACTCGAAGCGACTGTCCCTCTTCAGGAGCTTGTAGAGAGGAAGCCCCCGCTCACCCAGGCGTGCTACGAACCGTCCTAGCACGGCGAGGCAACCTGTCAGCTTCTGGACGTCCTTGACAGAGCTGAGTGGCCCCATGTTGGTGATGGCTGCAATCTTCTCGGGGTTCGCCTCGATGCCCCTGGCGGAAACGACGAATCCCAAGAGGAGGCCCTTCGAGACCCCGAACACGCATTTCTCTGGATTGAGTTTTACTTGGTTCTCCCACAGGCGATCAAACGTGGCTTCCATGTCTTGGACTAGATCGTTAGCTCGCTTGGATTTGACTACGATGTCATCCACGTAGACCTCGACGGTTCGCCCGACGAGGTCTCCTAAGCACTGGTTCATGCAACGCTGAAACGTTGCACGAGCAAGGGGTCACGAAGGAAGTTGCCAATTGGTCGGATTCTTTGAGCGTGATCTGGTGGTACCAAGAGTAGGCGTCAAGGAAACATAGGGCTTCGCACCCTGCTTTAGAATCTATGACCTGATCGATGCGAGGGAGGGGATAGGGAAACTTTTCACAAGCTTTATTGAGACTAGTGTAGTCGATACATTCTCCATTTCCCATTCTTTTTCTCGACGAGTATAGGATTTGCTAACCACTCAGGGTAGCGTACCTCCCTAATGAACCCTGCATCTAACAGCTTGGCTACTTCTTCGATGATGATCTTTTGCTTGAACTCTTTGTAGCGCCTCGTGGGCTGCCTGACAGGCTTTGCGCCTTTGCGAATGTCCAAGAATGCTCGGCGACTTCCCGAGGGATTCCTGGCATATCTGCGGGAACCTAAGCGAACATGCCGATGTTCGCCCGGAGGCAGTCGACGAGCGTGCTTTCCTATTTCTCTGTGACGATGGAGGAGATGATGACCGTCTTGCTCCCGGAGCCCTGTGGATCGAGGAGCACCTTCTTCGTGTCGCTCGACGGCTGGAACTACCTCTCGGCCTCCAGGTCGAGCATCGCCCTCTTGCGAGCGGGGCCGTCGTCATCCCTGGCGTCGTGCGCTTCCTGATCCTCGGGAATGGAGGTTAGCACCGCCATGGCGTCGACCGCCGCTTGAGAGACGGCGAGCTCCTTGGAAGCCTCCACGGCCGCCTTGGCCTTGGCGAGCTAGCGAGACGCGACAAGAGCTGTCGCCAGTGCGCAGCTCTCCTTCTCGCATTCGTACGCCACCTGGGGGGATGTTCCCACCACAATGACGCCGTTGGGACCCGGCATCTTGAGCTTGAGGTAGACGTAGTTTGGGACGGCCATGAACTTAGCGTAGCACGGCCTGCCCAGGATAGCATGGTAGGAGCCGTTGAAGTCCACCACTTCGAAACAGAGTGTCTCGGTACGGAAATTCTCCCGATCTCCAAAGGTGACCGGGAGAGTGACCTGTCCCAGCGGGACAGCCTCCTTCCCCGGGACTACTCCGTAGAAGGGAGCCCGTTCCGGGCGAACATGGGACCTCGGGACACCCAAGGCATCCAGTGTGCTTGCATATAGGATGTTGAGGCCGCTCCCTCCGTCCATCAACACCTTGGAGACACGCTTCCTCGCGATTATCGGGGCCATGACCAGAGGGAGCTTCCTCGGATGCGGGACGTACTTCGGGTGGCCGGATCGGTCGAAGGTGATCGCCGCCTCAGACCATCGGAGAAACTCCTGGTCGGTGGGATGAGCCGCGAACACGTCCCGCTCCATTAGCTTGGTGTCTCGCTTTGACGCCTGTGCCTCTGAGCCTCCAAAGATCATGAGGCACTTGTCGGGTTTGGGGAACGAGTCTGTCGCCGCCCCCTTACCTTGTGACTGAGGGGTCAGGCTGAGCCCATCCAGCCTACCCATGAGGAATTTCCTCATGAGTCCGCACTTGCGGTACTTGTGCTTAACGGGGGTCGCGTGGTTTGGGCACGGACCCTCGAGCAGCTACTCGAAGTAGTCGGGGGTCTGGCCCTCGTTGGGTCATCGCCCCTGGGGTTGCTCGTCTCATCTCTGACCTTGTGGCGCCCGCCCTTGGGGTCGAGAGGGCTTGGGGTCTGCGACGGCGACGAACTCGACCCGCCTTTCCTTCTTCTTCTTCTTCTTCTTCTTCTTCTCACGATAGTCCGACGGCCCTGCCTCGTCGGCAGTCACTTCGCGCTTCTTTTTTCCTTCGTCTTCGGAAAATGCGCCAGCACGGCTTCCTCTCCGTGCGCTTCCTCAGCGGCCATGTCGAGAACCTCCTTGATCGTCCTTGGGCACTCCTTGCCGATCCGGTTGACCAAGGGTCGGCTCTTGGTGCCTCCCATCAGCGCAGCGATGGCATCGGCATCAGTGGCATCCGGGAGGTTGTTGTACTGTCGAGAGAACCGGCACAGGTAATCGTGCAAGGTCTCCATATGCTTCTGCTTGCACCTTTTGAGGTCCCAGACCTTGCCCGGGCGTGCGGAGGTGCCCTGGAAGTTCCCGACGAAAATACTCCTCAGGTCCGCCCAGCTTCGGATCTTCCCGTTTGGCAAGCGCTCGAGCCATGCGCGGGCTGGCTCTGCCAAGTACAGGGGGAGGTTTCGTATGATGACCTTGTCATCGAAATCCCCTCCCGCTCGGCACGCAAGCCGGAAGTCATCCAGCCGGACCGGAGGGTCTGTCTCTCCATCATACTTGCTGAAGTTGGTGGGGAGACGGAACCGCGGGGGAATTGCGACGGTACGAATCTCGTGAGAGAAGGCGGCCGGGCCGGGGCAGTCGGAGTCGGAGTTCGAGTCCCATTCCTCCTCCGTCTCGACGTGCGCCTCGCGCCGACGGTGCCTGATGCGTGGGACACGATCTTCCAGCTCCTCCGACTTGTCCCGGCGCTGAGCCTCGATGGTGTGTCGTACGTCATGATCAGGACCCAGCCGGTCCTGAACCTTGGCGGCGTCCGTGTTCGGGGCGTTCCGTCATGAGCCGTCGGCCGGCCTCTTCCTGTCGACGGGGCTGGGAGAACGCGAGTTTCCAGTGGATTGCCGCCTTCTTCCAGCGGAGCTCGCCGCCTGCCGCACCGCGGCGCGTTCAAGGAGCGTCCTCAGCCCGTTCTGGACTCAGCGCTCCTCCGGGTTGGACAGCTGCGGCAGCTACCGGCTGAGCAGCGTAGCCGCTGCGATGCACTGGCTCGCCCGATCGAAAAGAGGGTAGCCATCAGCTTTGGTCTCGATCCTCTGGCCCACCTCATGGGCCCGCGCCCGAGCGGACGGCTCCTTGTTCGCATCGAGCTGAGCCTGCTCTATCTCGATGGCGAGCCGCATGTCCTCCAGCTCTTGTTGCTTCACCGTGATCTGCTCCGACGTGAGCCAGATCTCGGCTTCGTTCGCCCCGTTTGTCGCGTCGTCCGGGGGAACCACGGTGAAGCACTCTCCCGTGGGACAGTGCGTGCGCATCCTTGGGGGGATGTGCTCTTCCAGATCCTTCTCCCGCCCAGGCTCGCTCAGGCCGGTCATGGCGCTCGAGGACGAGTGGCGCCCCAAGATGCCTTCGTACCTTAGCAGGCGTACCTTGGCGTGCGCCCTTTTGAGGCCTTTCCAAGCCTGGCGTCACACCGAGTCGGAGGAAGCTTGTGACGCGTTCTTCAGCCCAAAAGGAAAGGCTGGCGCGTCGCCTTTTCGCGAGCTCGCGTCGACCTTCTTGGTCACTTGGCTTTTGGAGCCACGTGACGAGGACGAACCCAAACGCTTCCCGTGGAGCGCTTGGGTCGGGTTGTCGCTCCTGCCAAGACGGTGCATGATCCGTTCGCGCCCCACCCTGGACACTGCGATGGAGCTCCGAGAGACGACGCTCTCAGCCGGTGTGGCCGTCGCGGCCCCTTTCGAGGCGGCCGTGGACACTGCCGGGCCACAACAGGGGACTTGTCTCGCTATGACATCCCTGATGGTAATACATTGAAAGCACCTTTAAAACAGATTAAAAGGAGAACAATGGTGTTAGAACTCAAAAATTGACCCAAAATTCAATTTGAAATTCAAAATTAAGGCCTTTTTGACACCCAACTGAAATCTCAAGAAATTTGTACTAAACTTGAAAATCTCCAAAAATAAAAGTTGTTTGTCATCACAAATAAGGCCTAGTCACTGTTGAGAACTTTGTCAAATTTTGCAGTTTAACCCCTCAAAAACTCAAAAAACAGTTATGAATGTCTGATTGAAATTGGTTTGTTTGAGCTTGAAAAATTTGAAATTTCAAGTTCACACCAAAAAGAAAGTTGTGTCCCACATCTCAAACTCCAACTTTTATTTTTACACTTTTCAAAGTTCAATTCAAATTTTTGGAGAAAATTTGAAAAGGGCAAAGGAGCTCCACGGGTGCTGCCAGCTCACCCCTGGCGCGCTCTGCTCCTGGCCGGAGTCCGGCCGCCACGTGGCCACGTGGCCGGAGTCCGGCTAGATGGGCAGGGAGTGATGTGGTTTGGACATCGTATAGTAGTGCCCAAAAACACTGAACTCCGGAGGAAGATTATGGATGAAGCCCATCTCTCCAAGTTTTCTATCGATCCCGGTAGCACCAAAATATACCAAGATCTGAAACAAAACTTTTGGTGGACTAGGATGAAGCGAGAAATTGCTACGTATGTGTCGGAATGTGACACGTGTCAGAGTGTAAAGGCTAGCCACTTGAAGGTAGCAGGCACTCTTCAACCTCTACCTATTCCCTCATGGAAGTGGGAAGATATAAGCATGGACTTCATTGTTGGACTTCCCAGAACCCCTCAGGGGCATGACTCCATTTAGGTAATTGTGGACCGCCTTACCAAGACTGCACATTTTATTCCGGTCAATACCACTTATACCGCTAAGAGGTACGCTGAGATTTATTTGGAACGGATCGTTTGTCTACATGGGGTACCCAAGACAATAATTTCAGATCGTGGTACTCAATTTGTGGCACGCTTTTGGAAACAATTGCAACTATCCCTAGGCACAAAACTGATCCGTAGTTCAGCATATCACCCTCAAACCGATGGGCAGACGGAAAGAGTAAATCAAATACTTGAGGATATGCTTCGAGCTTGTGTTATCCATTACGGGAAGAATTGGGAGAAATGCTAATCTCTGGCTGAATTCTCCTATAACAACAGCTACCAAGCGAGTCTTAAAATGGCACCTTTCGAAGCCTTGTATGATAGAAGATGTCGGATACCGTTGTGTTGGTCCCAAACAGGTGAGAGGTTCACATATGGCCCTGACCTTGTGAAGGAAGCGGAAGAAAAGGTTAGGATCATCCGTGAAAATTTGAGAACCGCCCAATCACGGCAAAAGAGTTACTTTGATCGAAGGCGGAAGCCCCTTCAGTTCGAAGCCGGCGATCACGTGTATCTCAAGGTCTCCCCGACCAAGGGTGTACAAAGGTTTGGATTAAAAGGAAAACTTGCGCCTCGCTACATTGGCCCATATGAAATGACCCAACAATGTGGACCGGTAGCGTACCGGGTGAAGCTTCCCGAGAAGCTCTCCACCGTGCACGATGTATTCCATGTTTCCCAACTCAAGAAATGTCTTCGTGTTCCGACCGAGGTTGTTGAGCAAGAAGAACTCTCAGTGGAACCGGATCTCTCCTATGAGAAGGAGAGACAAACACGAAGAAGAGGAGTTAAAATGTATAAAATTCAATGGAGCCATCACTCCGAAGATGAAGCCACGTGGGAAACCGAGGACTATCTTAAGAAGAACTTCCCGGGCATCCTTTCTTAGACCAAGGTACCTTTTTACCACCTTGTCCTTAAGCACAATCGAATCTCGGGGCGAGATTCTTTTTAAGGGGGTAGGCTGTGACATCCCTGATGTTAATACATTGAAAGCACCTTTAAAACAGGTTAAAAGGAGAACAATGGCGTTAGAACTCAAAACCCAAAATTCAATTTGAAATTCAAAATTAAGGCCTTTTTGACACCCGACTGAAATCTCAAGAAATTTGTACTAAACTTGAAAATCTCCAAAAATAAAAGTTGTTTGTCATCACAAAATAAGGCCTAGTCACTGTTGGGAACTTTTTTCAAATTTTACAGTTTAACCGCTCAAAAACTCGAAAATAGTTCTGAACATCTGATTGAAATTGGTTTGTTTGAGCTTGAAAAATTTGAAATTTCAAGTTCACACCAAAAAGAAAGTTGTGTCCCACATCTCAAACTCCAACTTTTATTTTTACACTTCTCAAAGTTCAGTTCAAATTTTTGGAGAACATTTGAAAAAGGCAAAGGAGCTCCACGAGTGCTGCCAGCTCACCCCTGGCGCGCTCTACTCCTTGCCGGAGTCCGGCCGCCACGTGCCCGGCGTGCGGCGGAGGCCACGCCAGGCCGGCCGAGCCGCGGCAGCGTGTAGTGCTTGTCCTCGCGTGAGCGTCGGGGCTTGCTGTGCCATCACGTCGCGCGCGACAGCACGCTGCTGCCTCGCGCCGCGGAACGCCATGATGGCGAGCTCGCTCGGCCACTGGCCGCAGCCGCGCGCGCCGCGCAGCGCCGTCCCGCGGCCGTGATGCTCGCTCACTATGCGCCAAGGAGCACTGCGGAGGATCCCCAGCGATCACGCCACGATCCCCCTCGTCCGATCCCGTCGCGCGCTCTGTCCGAGCTCGGGGGCGCATCAATGGCGCGTCCCGTCACCCATCTCCCCTCGCACGCGCTTCCGAGGCAACTCATTGCTCTCTAGCGTGCCCAGGCACTCCACCGAGCACCTTCACACCCTCTCTCAGCTCGCACTCAGCCAGTTCCCTCCTCCCTGCGCTCGAGCACGTCGTCTTCAACCTCCAGCCGCGCGGACCAAGTTTGAGTGCCAAGCAAAATTCGTCCTCGTCTCTCCACCATCCCCAAATTCCTCGCGCACAGAGCTAGATCACTTCCCTAGCTTCCATTTCCCCCACTTCTCTCGAGCTATCCCCAACTCTCCGGCGAGAAATTGGATTTTCCCCCAAATCCTCATTTCCGGCCGCCGGAGCACCCGCACGTCGAGCCATCCCCGAGGTCAACCGAGCATCCCACCAGCTCCACCAAGTCCCACTGGTGCTCACGAGCCCCTCCAACCCCGGTGACAGCCACCACCCTCGCCGGAATCGAAGCCGCGGTGGCCGCACCGCCACCGCACGTCGCCGGTGACCTCCAAGCCTCCTCCGGCCTCCCAACCGCCACCATTCGACTCGTGGTGAGCCACTGGTTCTTTTCCTCCACCTCTCCGACCTCCTCCCGTCGTCGTTTGGCCGACGCAACGCCGTCGACGAGCCGAGGGCTTAAGTTCATCGTCTTCCTTTTTACAGGGTTCCCAGTGAAAGAAGTCAGGGACCTGTTCGCGAAGCTTCAAAAGATTCAAGGGTCGCGGCGTAAAAAAAGATTCTTTAGGTTTAACCCATTTTCCCAAAATATTGTAAAATCCATAAAAAATCGTACAAAAATCGGAAAAATACACAAAAATACTCTCTGGACTCGTGAGATTGTAAACTCCAATTTCATGTTAGCATGTATATACTTTTGGTGAACCGTTTTTGAATTAAAATTCAAACTGTGAATTTAGAGACTTGTGCACCAATTCAAATCCTGAGCTCCTCTAGTGCTGAACTTTGGATATGTTGTTTGTAGTGACTTTAGACACCTTGTGTCCAAAGGAGACCTAAAAATATGGAATGTAGCTTCAGTTATGAATTAATTTGTGATTCCTGTCTTAGTTTAGTCCTGCAATTATTAAAAATAATCCATGCAGCCAAAAATCACCATTTTTCTTCAGAGGCCTAAGAACTTGTTTACACAGGTGGTAAAAATGCTAAACCTGATTTTGTACCCTGTTTAGACTAGCAAATAAATAGATGTGGGTTTTCGGATAGAAAATTATTGAAGACTGTCCAAGGGTTATTTTGAGCCACCACTTGGCCAGAGGCCTCCTTCCACTCATGACTAGCTCTAGTAGAAAATTTATTTGATTTGGAAGTAATTTCAATTTTATATGAATTAATTCTGTTTTCTGGGACAGCAAATGGTTCCATTTTTAATAAATTCTGTGTACCTCAGTTTTAGCTAAATTTTGGAGTGAGTCTAACTCTTATACTCCAGTAGCTGTCATAAAGTTTGTAGATAAAAAGGATGAACAGAAACAGAGAAATAAAAATGAGAAGAAAACTAGAGTAGAAATGGGTTGTTTAAAAAGAAATAGGCCAATTTTGATAATTAATTAAAATAGAGCATGGGAAGTCTAAATTCCAGAACAGCACCCTAACTTCAAAATAATAAATGGGATTATTTTATATGTGTACACAAACACCATCATAGATACGATAAAATTCCACACCCTCCTCTAATTTTGTGAAGTAGAAAGTGGTACACTAGCATGTCTAGGTGAATATGGCCTTCAAGGCCTTGGTCTTAGATCAATTAGGCAGCCACTGTAAAGTTATGCATCTCATGTAGAAGGCGCTCTTGCGGACGACATCTATCACCTCGTCCTCGCCGACGAAGAAGGAATCCCGGAGAGCGGTGCCAACGAAGTAGCAGTCGACCCGGAGCCTAACAGTCAGCTAGCTCAAGAAGGCAAGCCCAGAGCATAACCTAACTTTTAATTCGTGCAACTATGTATTTATTATGCGTGTGCATTTACGTTGTAGGTGTTGCTTGAATACCTTAGTTGCATGATTCTAGTACCTATGACTGGAAATACTAGTATGAAAGGATCGATAGAGCAATGCCTTAGGTCCGTTACAAGTCGAGTGATTTCCTGTCACTCGCGAGACATAGGAGTTGCTTGTCTTTACTTATGTTGGAATCATAAGGATGGACGGGCGGGATGGTATGTGTAGATCTCCCGTCCGTGTATGATAGTTGGATTAAGGTCGAAACGTGTGGTTCTGTGTGTCAAGTTTTTGAACGTACCACATGCATGCCGACCTATGGGAATCGGAAAGCCCGGTACCAGATTGAAGCAGCTAGGACCGATAGCCATCTCTCCTTGGAAACCTTGTTTCCCTTGCCGTACACATGTGGATATATGTGTGATGCTGTGAGTGAAGCGGTAAACCTTTATCCTAAGGGAATGGACCCGGCTCCGAATTGTGGATTGATGGGAAAGGTTCGAACTGTGGCAAAATTCGGTTCGAACTGTCCGCTTCTCGCGGTTAATGAGACTGCTTGACCATTGTGCTGCATTGAGTAACAAGTGGAACTATGAGGATGATGAACTTGTTGGATGTACTAAATTGTATTGCACCACTTGTATGCTTAGAGAGGATGCTAATCTAGAATGGTTAATTCTAATAGAATATGATGCTAAAATCATGAAAATAAGGATCCACTCTTAGTTGCTTTTTGGCAAACAAACCCACCAGCCAAAAGCCTCTCATGTCTAGAAGTCGGTGATGCAGTTTTCACCCGACGGGTAGGCCTTGCTGAGTATTAGTATACTCAGCCTTGCTTGTGGCTATTATTTCAGGTACTGTGATGGATGTGGCAGTCGATGCCATCACTTGGCCTACCCAGGTTCCTCCTGGATGGCACGTCGAGTGGGTTCCGTCCTCTGCCGAGGATCGGGAGGAGTAGCACCATGGCCGGCTTCATCATGGTGTTACTATGCATCGTCGCTAGTTTAATATTCCGCTGCAATGAACCTTTATACTCTGATTTGAAATTTAAACTTGGTTTGTAATAACTTTATGATACTATTTATGTATGATGAATTTGTGGAATGTTGTAATTTCTGGAAGTCACCTTCGTGTGGGCGCGCTTGTTGTTTCGATCGTGAAAGTACGTGGTTAATCGGGTATAATCCGACGACGCTCCAGCTTATTCTGGATTAAGTGCCTAACTGCTTGTTTAGCGGTCCAGGGGTGCTTAACTTGGAATAATTTCAGAGTGGTCCGCCACAGCTGGTATCAGAGCCGAAACATGCGTACCAGAGAGAGCAACAAACCTTAAATAAACATTTTTGGAATAAAACTTACCAACTCTTACTTCCGCCGCGCATTTGCGATGAAAGGTTATTCTTAGGACCGCTAAGGATGTTACATAGAGCGTGAAGCCTATTTGGCTTAAGGGATCACGATATGTTAGGTGGCTAATTAAATATTATAATAACTCCCAGCACATTTTATTCTGTCATTTACTTTATGCAATGGTGGGCGCAAGGTACGACGATTGCTGTAACGTACCACGACACTATATGAAAATATAGTGGCGGCACATAGTCAATACACTGTGATGGCGTATGAAACTAGAATAGCATGGTGGGCGCAAGGTACGACGATTGCTGTACCATACCACGGCATCATATGCAAATATGATGGCGGCACAAAGTTAATACGCTATTTCATGAGCGTATGAAATTGTCAATATGTTGCCTTGGTGACATATGAAACATTGCCCGTTCAATGTTGAACGTTCGGGTGCCACCTCTATAGTGGGTGGTAATGTATGGAGACGCTTTTGTGAGTGCTGGCACGAAAGGTTGATTATATATGCTCTGGAATGGAATTTTCTGCAGGTACACTAACCACGATTCCGTAAGATGAACGGTTAGAAAAGTTCGGCTAGTTAATATAGGGAGAGACGGATATTGCCTAGCCACCGGCACTAACTTCGTAGGCCAAAAGTTTATTGGCACGTGTGTTGATGAGAACGAATAGGCCGCTCATGCATGGCAATTCACTGAAATTGTATTGAACCTTAATGCACGACCATCGAACTACCGCCATCAAAATTTGAATAACAACCGGAATTTGTGCCGAAACTCTGCCGAAACCAGTCTAATTGCACCATTAATTCGAACCTGAAAACCTCGTCAAACGAAAAAGTGTTCAACATGAAAGTTGTCATAAATATTATCTAGTTTGTGTTGTAGAAATTTCAACGAAATTAATTCAGTAGAACTAGAGTTATGCTTAAAATGGTAACCCCCTGTCTGCTGGAAATTTCTGGGAACAGTAAGTTAAACATTGAATCTTTACACCTTCTTAACGACGGTTTCTGCTCAAACTTTCAACATTAAACTTGTTTGAAATTACTTAAGCTATGTTCTGGCCAAATCTGAGAATTTTTTGGTTTGTAGATGTTGGGTTTTATAATTTTTACTACACCGTCCAGAATCTGTTTTTAATTCTTGGGCGCCAACCGGTTCTCATATTTGACCTTTTGTTCAGAATGGACGCTCATGCTGACCTGGCCAGCTACCCCAAAGACATTTCCTTCTCGGACTGTTTAGGATGGGAGGGTTTCCCTAGTATCCTTTGGTCTGTTTTGCAGGCGCTGGATTATCCAACCCCGCCACAATATGAGAGAACCGTCATCCGAGACCGAAGTGTGACCCGCTCCCGTGTGCGTTTGGTGGTGCACCGCCACCCGCCGTGTCCCAGCTCCCCCACTTGGAGTGTGGAAGTTCATGGGCACCACATGGAGACTACTTGTGAGTTAGCTGCCCTGAATGGCATCAGTTCCTTTTGTGCTCAGAACCAAGACCTGGTAGAGCATCAGCTGCTTGGGTTGTTTCCACCGGCCCAGCCGGACGATGCCCATTGGATGAGGCGCTATCTTAGCTCCCCTTTGAGGATGGCGGAGAACACTGTCGCTGCAGCTGCACTTTTGATGAGGTGGATCCGAGCTTATCACCGTTTGCAGGCACTTTTAGGACGGTCACAGAGTGAGGTGCTCAACCTTGCCATGGATATGTCTGTTCGTGCCCGTGACATTGGGGTAGAGAGGACCTCTTTGTCCATAGAGGTGAGCACCAGAGACGCCATGATTGCAGATTTGGAGAGGCAGTTGTCTGACCTCCACATTGCGCACAATAATGTCCACAACGAGCTAGTCCAAACAAGGGATGAGCTTGAGAATGTGCACGGTGTTTTAGAGCATGACAATGCCATGCTAGCCGCCCATGATGCTCAGCACCTTCTTGAGCAGGGTGGAGAGCATGGGGAAGGAGAGGCCCCCGATTCCGACATAGACACCGAGGATGACATGTCGCCCCTTCCAGCTCCACCGTCTCCTATGGGCAGCGAGGCTACCGCTAACAACCTAGATGATTTCTAGAAACAGCAGTAGCAAGATTACTCCTCCGCATAGCCTAAATTTTGGCTTCATGATGTAATAGGCTAGATGGAGTTGAGCTCCCCTCAAATCTTGTGAGACAATGTAATTTAATTGGTGTGGGTATGTGAGCCCCAAAACTTAATGAAGGTTGTAATGGTTGCGCTGAAAACATTCTGCAGCTAACCTTGTTTTAATTATTAATGGGTTTTCCATTCAATTCTGGGCTGTGATGTGAACTACAAAGTTGTTTGGAAATTATCATACGAAATGCTCACCAAATTTCAACCCCATTGGTAAAGCGAAATAAAAATGGCAACCAAAACACTACAGCTCGGCCTACCGCAAAACAACAAACGCAGAGAGCTAAAAATTAAATTTTTTGGCTTAGTTCTAGCCCGAATTTGGCTCTGAGCCAAACATGAAAGTTGTAGAGTATGAAATTTTCGAGCTACTGACCGAAGTGGATCATCTGACTTGCGTTCTACTGGGAGATATGATTTTTCTTCCGAACTGCTTGTTGATATGTCATCCTTACGCAGTAAACTTCATTATTGCCACGTTCTATCTTGTCATCATTTATTCAAGCTTATGAAATGTGGCTAATACAAGTACCTACTGCAGATAGCTGTCACTCGCAGCGGTCATGATGCTAGCGGCTCTAACGCTAACCAGCAGGGGCCAGAAGGGCAGCAACAGCCGCCACCACCTCCGCCACCGCAGCAACCTCCGACGTGGCAACAATTGTATGCTACTCAAACGGAGATTCTCCGGAACCTGCAGCATCAGCAACAAATGATGCAGTAGCAAATACAGCAACAAGGAGGTCAATGGGCCCCTCAACCTCAAGTGGCTCGATATGAGGACTTCTTGGCCACACACCCGCCGGTGTTCTCCAGAGCCGAGGAGCCCCTGGAGGCCGATGCGTGGATTCGAGCCATCGAATCCAAGTTCTCTATTCTGGCCACGCCTTGCACTTCCAACCGCAAGGTGGTCTTCGCGGCGCAGCAACTCTGCGGCACAGCTCTCCTATGGTGGGAGAATTACTTGGCCCTGCAGCAGGAGGGTCACGTGATTGAGTGGGAAGAGTTCAAGGCTGCTTTCAAGACTCACCATATTCCTGCCGGCTTAGTTGAACGGAAGTTGACTGAGTTTCTAGCGCTGACCCAGGGTACCCGTACGGTGCTCCAGTATGCCCAGGCCTTCAATGGTCTGTGTCCATATGCGGGTCATCACGCCGACTCTGACGTGAAGAAAATGGAGAGGTTCCGACGTGGCCTGAACACCAAGCTCAAGGCACAACTGACCACCACCCGAGTTGCCACGTATGGCGAACTTGTGAACATCGCCATCGCCCAGGAAGATGCCAACGTGGTACATAAGGCTGAGAAGAAGATGAAGGCTCCCGCTGGACCCTCGAGCGCACAGCCACAGAGGTTCCGCCTGGTTCCCCCGGCTGCACCGCAGGGGCAGCCCAAGGCACCTCAGGGAGGACGATGGGTTGCTAGGCCACCACAGCAGGGTGCACCCCGTTTTCCTCCACCGCCGCAGCAGCAACCGGCGCCGAGGCAGAATGTGCAGCAGCCATCCCGTCCTGGAGCTGGCTACCAGTGCTTCAAGTGTGGCAGCAACAGTCACTTCATCAAGGGCTGCCCACAGAACAAGCCACAGAACCAGCGCCCGGGAAATCAGCAAAACAATGGCAAGAAGCAGCGGGTGCAAGTCAGGCAAGGAAGGCTTAACTACACCACCTTGGCTGACCTACCTGAGGGAGCACTAGATATGACTGGTACCTTTCCTATCCACAACCAACCTGTTGTGATATTGTTTGATTCCGGGGCAACGCATAGTTTCATAAGCACAAGATTTCATGCAAAATGTGGATTAAAATCTTATCATACCAAATCAGCTTATGTGATATCAACTGCGGGAGGTAAAATAGCATCCAACCAAGTCACTCGGAAAGTGCCAATCAGGCTGGGTAGTAAAATATTTCCTACTGATTTAATTCTACTTGGGATGGAAGGGATTGATATTGTTTTGGGGGCAAATTGGATGACTCAACATAAGGTTGTCCTAGATGTTGCTGAGCGAGTTGTGGAAATAAACTCGCCTACACATGGCCCTAGTGCACTATATCTGCCACAACGGAATTGTGCCAATGCTTGTGCTTACGCAATGGTAGAAACACAACTAAAAGACATTCCGGTGGTATGTGAGTATGCCGATGTTTTCCCGGATGACTTACCTGGGATGCCGCCGGATAGGGACATTGAATTTGTGATTGAACTCCAACCTGGCACGACACTATATCAAAGAGACCTTATAGAATGCCACCCAATGAATTGGCTGAATTAAAAATTCAACTCCAAGAACTGCTAGACAAGGGTTTCATCCGTCCTAGTGTGTCGCCTTGGGGTTGCCCAGCTATCTTTGTGAAGAAAAAGGATCATTCCTTGAGGTTGTGTATCGATTACCGGCCTCTCAATGCGGTGACCATAAAAAACAAGTACCCACTCCCCTGCATTGATGTCCTTTTTGACCAATTAGCTGGCGCCAGAGTGTTTTCCAAGATTGATCTTCGCTCTGGCTATCACCAAATAAAAATTCGAACCTGTGAAATTCCAAAGACTGCCTTTTCTACCCGCTACGGACTTTATGAATTCTTGGTCATGTCATTTGGGCTCACTAATGCCCCAGCTTACTTCATGTATCTCATGAATTCAGTTTTCATGTCCGAGCTTGACAAGTTCGTGGTGGTTTTCATTGATGACATTCTCATATATTCCAAGAATGAGGAAGAGCATGCCGAGCACCTTCGCATTGTTCTTCAAAGATTGAGAGACCATCAGCTCTACGCCAAATTCTCTAAATGTGAATTCTGGCTAGAAAGTGTGAAATTCTTAGGTCATACGGTTTCCAAGGATGATATATCTGTGGATCCAACCAAGGTGCAAGAGGTGATGGATTGGCAACCACCTACCTCTGTCCATGAGATTCGCAGTTTTCTGGGTTTGGCCGGTTACTATCGCCGCTTCATTCCGGATTTCTCTCGGATTGCGAAACCCATGACCGAACTTTTAAAGAAGGGAGTCAAATTCGAGTGGGTGACAAATGCGAAGAAGCTTTCCACACTTTGAGAAAACATTTAACTTCAGCCCCAGTTTTAGCTCAACCCGACTGCACCAAGCCCTATGATGTCTATTGTGATGCTTCAGGCACCGGACTTGGCTGTGTTCTTATGCAAGAGAACCGAGTCATTGCTTATCCTTCTCGAGCACCCCGGCCTCACGAGCAAAATTACCCTACTCATGATCTTGAGTTAGCAGCAGTTATCCATGCTCTCAAGATATGGAGGCACTATCTGATGGGTGTTCCATGCAACGTATACACTGACCACAAGAGCCTCAAATATGTCTTCATGCAGGCACATTTGAATATAAGGCAGCGAAGATGGTTGGAGTTAGCAAAGGACTATGACCTTACTGTGCATTATCACCCCGGCAAGGCTAATGTGGTTGCGGATGCACTAAGCCGCAAGGCTCGTTGTCACTGCCTATCCGTGGAGTCCTACGCTGACACCTTGTGCCATGAAGTGGCAAAGCTCAACTTAGAGATTGTTCCACACGGGTACTTCAATCATATTTCTATAAGCATGGACTTCAATGTTGGACTTCCCAGAACCCCTCAGGGGCATGACTCCATTTGGGTAATTGTGGACCGCCTTACCAAGACCGCACATTTTATTCCGGTCAATACCACTTATACTGCTAAGAGGTACGCTGAGATTTATTTGGAGCGGATCATTTGTCTACATGGGGTACCCAAGACAATAATTTCAGATCGTGGTACTCAATTTGTGGCACGCTTTTGGAAACAATTGCAACTATCCCTAGGCACAAAACTGATCCGTAGTTCAGCATATCACCCTCAAACCGATGGGCAGACGGAAAGAGTAAATCAAATACTGATCACCCTCAAAACTGATCCGTAGTTCAGCATATCACCCTCAGTTATGAATTAATTTGTGATTCCTGTATTAGTTTAGTCCTGCAATTATTAAAAATAATCCATACAGCCAAAAATCACAATTTTTCTCCAGAGGCCTAAGAACTTGTTTACACATGTGGTAAAAATGCTAAACCTGATTTTTGACCCTGTTTAGACTAGCAAATAAATAGATGTGGGTTTTCGGATAGAAAATTATTGAAGACTGTCCAAGGGTTATTTTGAGCCACCACTTGGCCAGAGGCCTCCTTCCACTCATGACTAGCTCTAGTAGAAAAATTATTTGATTTGGAAGTAATTTCAATTTTATATGAATTAATTCTGTTTTCTGGGACAGCAAATGGTTCCATTTTTAATAAATTCTGTGTAGCTCAGTTTTAGCTAAATTTTGGAGTGAGTCTAACTCTTATACTCCAGTAGCTGTCATAAAGTTTGTTGATAAAAAGGATGAACAGAAACAGAGAAATAAAAATGAGAAGAAAACTAGAGTAGAAATGGGTTGTTTAAAAAGAGATAGGCCAATTTTGATAATTAATTAAAATAGAGCATGGGAAGTCTAAACTCCAGAACAGCACCCTAACTTCAAAATAATAAATGGGATTATTCAATATGTGTACACAAACACCATCATAGATACGATAAATTTCCACACCCTCCTCTAATTTTGTGAAGTAGAAAGTGGTACACTAGCATGTCTAGGTGAATATGGCCTTCAAGGCCTTGGTATTAGATCATTAGGCAGCCACTATCAAGTTATGCATATGTAGAAGGCGATCTTGCGGACGGCATCTATCACCTCGTCCCCACCGACGAAGAAGGAATCCCCGAGAGCGGTGCCAACGAAGTCGCGGTCGACTCGGAGCCTAACAGTCAGCTAGCTCAAGAAGGCAAGCCCAGAGCATAACCTAACTTTTAATTCGTGCAACTATGTATTTATTATGCGTGTGCATTTACGTTGTAGGTGTTGCTTGAATACCTTAGTTGCATGATTCTAGTACCTATGACTGGAAATACTAGTATGAAAGGATCGATAGAGCAATGCCTTAGGTCCGTTACAAGTCGAGTGATTTCCTGTCACTCGCGAGACATAGGAGTTGCTTGTCTTTACTTATGTTGGAATCATAAGGATGGACGGGCGGGATGGTATGTGTAGATCTCCCGTCCGTGTATGATAATTGGATTAAGGTCGAAACGTGTGGTTCTGTGTGTCATGTTTTTTAACGTACCACATGCATGCCGACCTATGGGAATCGCAAAGCCTGGTACCAGATTGAAGCAGCTAGGACCGATAGCCATCTCTCCTTGGAAACCTTGTTTCCCTTGCCGTACACATGTGGATATATGCGTGATGCCGTGAGTGAAGCGGTAAACCTTTATCCTAAGGGAATGGACCCGGCTCCGAATTGTGGATTGATGGTAAAGGTTGGGAAGTGCTTGTGCCTTTTATAGCAAGCATTGTCCCTGTGTGTTGGGTTTCCCCTGGCCAGGTAGCAAAATTTGGTTCGAACTGTCCGCTTCTCGCGGTTAATGAGACTGCTTGACCGCTGTGCTGCATTGAGTAACAAGTGGAACTATGAGGATGATGAACTTGTTGGATGTACTAAATTGTATTGCACCACTTGTATGCTTAGAGAGGATGCTAATCTAGAATGGTTAATTCTAATAGAATATGATGCTAAAATCATGAAAGTAAGGATCCACTCTTAGTTGCTTTTTGGCAAACAAACCCACCAGCCAAAAGTCTCTCATGTCTAGAAGTCGGTGATATAGTTTTCACCCGACGGGTAAGCCTTGCTGATTATTAGTATACTCAGCCTTGCTTGTGGCTATTATTTCAGGTACTGTGATGGATGTGGCAGTCGATGCCATCACTTGGCCTACCCAGGTTCCTCCTGGATGGCACGTCGAGTGGGTTCCGTCCTCTGCCGAGGATCGGGAGGAGTAGCACCATGGTCGGCTTTATCATGGTGTTACTATGCATCGTCGCTAGTTTAATATTCCGCTGCAATGAACCTTTATACTCTGATTTGAAATTTAAACTTGGTTTGTAATAACTTTATGATACTATTTATGTATGATGAATTTGTGGAATGTTGTAATTTCTGGAACTCACCTTCGTGTGGGCGCTTGTTGTTTCGATCGTGAAAGTACGTGGTTAATCGGGTATAATCCGGCGGCGGGGAGCAGGGAGAGAGGGCGGTGGGGAGGTAAAATTTTTTCATTTTGGCCCTTTTTCGTAAGATTTTTACATATAGACCCTGGACGAAAGAATTTGAAAAATGGACCCGAAACTAGGTGCCAGGAGCCTTAGCGCCTAGGTGTAACGGGTAGGCGCCATGTCAGCTGGCGCCCACCTTTGCCACGTAGGATCCAGCTTGGCTGAAACCCTAATTCGAGCGTCGGAGCTCGGCGCCAAGTCCCCTGGCGCCCACATGTTAAACCTAGGTGATAAGGGACCCGGCGCCCACCTTCACCACTTCAAAACCGCCGCCGCCCCCTTCTTTCTTCCTCTCCTCTCTTCTTTCCTGTCCTCTCTCTGTTTAGGCGCGTCTAGGCACCGCCGCCGGCGCCCCCTGCACCACCGCCGGCCCCCTCTACTGCCACCTCTCATCAAGAGCAAGGTAGTCTCCCTTCGGTCTTCTTTTTTCATCATTTTCTTATTGTATTTATAGTTGAAAATGAATACCCTAGGTTTTGAATAGATGCCTAGAATCTTTGATTATTGTGGGGATTAAGTTGAATTAGCTGTGTAGATGGGCAATGTGGATGTGTCTGACCGATTTTCTAGCAAATTTATCAATTTCTATGATGTTTGTTGGTTTTAAATGTGTTTAGGTTTAGTAACTTTTAAAATAGAAGTGATTGTTATGTAGGATATGAGTAATGATATTCTATATTGGTTGTATGTTAAATTGTTAGCTATGGATGACCGTTGGCGTGAGCAAAAGTGGAAGGATCGTCCACAAAAAAGTTATCCTGATGTGACTTGCAAGGATGCTCCTGTCCTTCCCGCTTTCCCTAGCCCTCATTGTGAGTGTGGGAAGCCGGCTCGGGTGACTCAATCGATGCATCCAGAAACTGCGGCTCGAGCGTACTACAAGTGTGGTGACTATCGTGTAAGTTGATGTAATTTTACAAATTTTCTGACCATTCAATATAATTGCGAACATCTAGCAATTTGTTTTGTTTTTGCAGTATTGGGAGCAATGCAATTTTTTCAGTGGATAGGTGGTCCTGAAATGGTGGATTAACGCATCCTTGTGTTCAGGCCTTCCTCTGCGATCAATTATGCGAAGTTCCAGCGGTGGATCCCTCCTCCACCTAATCCACCAAAAATGACTGCGGAGGAGAAGAAAGTAGCCATTGCCAGGCGATTGGCAACACCACCATTATGTCATTGTGGTGATCCTTCTCAGATTCATCGCGGCGTCAAAGACTCTCCTTACACCCCAACATTCGAGTGTCGTAACCGCACAACAGTGAGTTCTATCAAATTTATGTTAAGGTTGATTGATTCTTTTAATTGTTTGTGATGTTTTGTATTTGCACAAAGCAGAATGGCTATCCTCTTTGCGAGTTTTCTGAGTATGACTATGGTCCGAAGTCTTACTGGCCGGAGGAGGATGAAGGTAACAAGAGGAAAAAGGCAAAAGAGAAGTACGTCGCACCAGATACCTTTTGTTGTTGTGGTGTAAAAGCTCACTATGGCTTAGTGCCCTCAGAGCTTGGAATAAGTTATTATTGTGGGCGCAAGGTTGGCTATGATTTGGTGAGTCCAACATGAACTTGAAATAACTCTTTGCGTATGTAATGTTGATATGGTTACAAGGTTGTCAAAATTAATCTTTTGTTGGTTGTAGAGTACTCGGAAGTGTATGTACGAGTCCTATGTTGAGAAGGCCACAGTGATCATGAGATTGAATGGAGAAGGCTAAAGGGAAGGCATCCAGAGGTGTTAAATAGCTATGTAAGGTTCCGCAAGCAAGAGCAACGGGAGGCAGCGCGGAAAAGAGGTATGTGGCCTCGATCCAAGGGCTCCAGAGGCACTATGTGGCTCGACGATTCTCAGAGAAGGTCAAATGTTGATATTCTTCGAAGCCTGGATCCAAACAATAAAGAGTTGGAGAACAACAAGAAGAGAAGGTCAGATGTTGAAACTGGGCAAAGTTTAGATCCAACTGTGAGACAATTTCAAGAAGAGGTCATGAAGTCCCTCGTTGCCAACCTGCCTCGGCTGTCACCCAGGAAAGAGTAGAGGTGGACGTATCATTGTTGTCTTAGTTTGTTTCTGTGAACTATCATGTGTTTGAACCTTGTGTGTGTTGACCTATGTGTTGGAACTATGTGTGAGCTATTTGATTGAGCTATGTGTTGGAACTATGTGTATGAGCTATTTGTTTTACCTAAGTGTGTGAACTTGTATGAACTATGTGGACCACCTGTGAATTGTATTATGTGCCATGAACATGAATTTGACAAGTGTTTTCCTGTGAACTTTGAATTATATGAACTTCTGTTGTGAACTTTGAATTATATGAACTTCTGTTGTTTTGACAATAGGAACTTAGAATTTCTGATTGGTCTGCACATCGGCGCCAAAAACTATGGTGCCTACATGCATGATGTAGGCGCCAGACATAATAGCGCCCACCTCGGCGCCAAACGTGGCGGTGCCCACGTTATGCACGTAGGCGCCAAAGATAAAGGCGCCCTGGTTGAGGAACTGAGGTGAGGTGTTACACTTGGGCGCCATTACCTTTGGCGCCCAGGTTGAGAAACTGAGGTGTTAAACCTGGGCGCCATTATAGTTGGCGCCTAGGGTATGCACTTAGGCCCCAACTGTAATGGCGCCAGGTTGCAGACAGAAAAACAGAGTTTACTTTCACAGAGGTTGAAGTTCACATTCACACAAAAACAGAGTTCACATTCACATAAAAACAGAGTTCACATTCACAGAAAAACAAAGTAGCATAAAGTCCATACAGCATAAAGGCACATAGGGTCCATACAACCTAAAGTCACATAAACTCCGTACAAGTCATCCATACAAGTCACAAGCCCAACACATACGGAGTCTAGTACAAACACAAGAACGTCACTTCGACCGACGCTTGCCTAGTGCGTCGGTCCCCGGCGTGTGGCGTGGAGGAGGTCGACGAGTGCGACGAGGGCTGTGTGACAACTGCGTGGCTGGTGGAGCACCGGAAAGCTGGGACGAGCCAAGCTCGTCGTAGTCCTGCTCCTCCTCGTCCTCCTACTCCTCCTCCTCCTCCTCCTCTGAGTCTTCGTTCTCCTCACGTTGAGAGGTGAAGGTGGTTGCACGTGAGGATGACGCCCCTTGCCTACTCCTTGTCGCTGTCCTGTGGGATGACGCGGAAGCAGACGGCTGCAAGTTGTGCGGTACGTGGGAAGGGCTGAGTCAGACAACCAACACGAGCAGCTGCTCGACTCAAACGGGATCGTAAATTCTACAAAATATCAAAAAAATCCCATTGTCTTAAAGTAGCAAGCGATGTAAATAGAGAGTTAAGTGGAGAGGATATTGCAAACACGATGTATACCTGTAGCAATGCCCTCATGCGGCCTTCAGTTTCTGGGTCACCAGGAGGGGACTGAAGTACCGCATCGATGTCATGAACCGACGAGCTCATAGAAGTTCCCTGCAATTACAATATAATGACAATGTATTTACCATATTATATATAGCATGCATGACTATAATTTGCTGGAAAATTGGCATACCACTCTGTCAAGGATGGTGCCTAGTTCCTCTGCTCTTCCGGCATGTCCTCGCAAGTCGTAAGCTGTGTCCTCATCATCAGATGAGGAAATCTCCGCATAGTCATTCCGTGTCCAAGCCGTCCGGAGCCTGTACCGAGTAGCCGAGTGGTACCACGCCAAGTAAGCTCTGAAGTTAGCATTGCTATGCGGGCCCGACAGGGGTAGGACATTGTCGTCCATCCTGTCCCACCACTCGATCCTCTCATGGTGGTAGTCAAGGAAATTTGTCACCTTCTTCTGCCGGGCCCGATCGAACCTGCACAATGAAGACCGTAAGGAGTCTAGTCCCGTGAGCGAAGAAATGGAAAGTTTTCATCAACATGTATCCTAGTTTTCAGTTTTATCTTACTAATGCAGCGCGATTGACGTGGAGACCTCGTCCAGTGGAAAAGTCTGTGCAAACCCAATCTGTCGCTCAACGCGGTGTGGTAGGTGAATCTCCACCGCGTAGAAACAAATCAGAGGGCACCGCATCCTCCAAAGATCTTGGTCACGCTTGCACATAACGTTCAAAGGCATGGCGAGGACTTCTTCATTGTTGTATGGTTCCCAAATCACCTGTGAAAAGAAACACATCATTGTTTAATTTAAGAATCACACTAATCACCAGTCAATGTAGGGAGTACTCACAGAGGAAGGGACTAGGGCATCCAGCTCATTCTGGTAGTCAAGGTACGCTCTCCAGTAAGTGGCATAAGGGGTGGACACCCTGTCCCAAAGGTACGTGACCGTAGGTCTAAGGTCTGGCACTGCTAAGTCCCAAGCTCGAGGCGGGAAAACCTCAGGTCTGCCAACTGGAAGCTGGGACCACATCCACAGCTGGAGGAGGAAAGTACACCCACCAACACTCGAGGAATTTGCCTTCCACCGACATGCCTCGCAAAGCTGACGGTAAAGGAACGCAAGTACTCCTGACCCCCAGCTGTACGTGCCTACATGAAGTAATAATAACATGAGACCAACAATTGGAAGTACCAACAAATATTATGCAAATAATTCGGAAATAGTAAATGAGACAAACATTTCAAAGTACCTGCATCGTCCCAGTCCTGGAGACAGTGGATGTACATCCAAGAAGCTGAATCTCCGGTGCTGTCTGGGAAAAGAACGGAGCCGAACATGTTCAACACCCAAGCCCAGCAGTAGTAGGTGACTGTTAGCTCGTCCGCATCGTCTGGCACACGGCGAAAGTCCCTCTAAGCCAACGTAATGGGATGCTAGCTGACCGTGTACGTCTCGGTTGTTCGTCGTCCCCGACATCGGGGGTGGGTGGTGGTGTGCCCAAGAACGCCTCCACGCGTGCCCTCTATCCAGCAGAGATAGTTGATCCACAGACTGGCCGCCCTCTGATGCCCAACCCCAACAACATAGTTGTATCCTGCAACGTGACCGTCATCTCACCGCACGACAGGTGGAAAGTGTGAGTCTCTGGCCTCCACCTATCGATCAGCGCAGTCAGGGGTGTTGGGTTGAACGGCGGCAGACCTCTCCTCACAATTGTGGAGATAACGTGCAGGCCAGCACGCTGGAGGAGTGGCGTGTAGCGGTAGTCGTAGTGTATGACTCCGATGCCCTCATGCGTTCGGGGCCGAAGGATTGGAACGGTCTGAAAGCAAGGTGTACATGAGCAATCAGTAAATTTAACATGATTACATATATTGTATAGTGAGTTTTGTTTACATACCTAGTCTGGGTTGGCCTTGATGCGCCTTGCACGGTGCTTCTGGTCGTAGTGCTCGTCCAGGAGTCAAAACTGAGCCGCCATCCTGCATAGAAAAAATGTCAGTTAATCGAGGAGTTGAAAAATATACGAAAAGTACAAAGACATAAAACAAAACATTAACCTGCCATCGTTCACAAGTTCTCATGTTGTGACCGAGAGCACCACACTTTCCACATTGTGTTTCCACGGGGTCGACTACAAAGGGATTCCCTTTTCCCCTACGAGTTTTCCCTGGAATCCGATCCATTTGCATCTTGTATCTTGTTCTTTTGCTCGTTCCCCTGCCCTACCACTTGTGTGTCTCGTCGACTATGTACTTTGGCCCATCGTATGGTGGCCACTCGCTTTCGTCACGAAAAGGGAACCATGAGCAGACCAAGTGTCCAAGTGACATTGGGCAGAGAAAACATGAGGGATCTTCGACTCTACAGACACCCGACGTGCTCTGCAAGTAGCAACCATGTGCCCACAAGGGAAATGAAACTGTTGTGGCCGTCCACATGTGCATGTATTACTCAAGATGACAACCGTGTGCTTCTGGCCCTCTGTCACCTCGCCAGCTTCATTTATTCCACTTGGCTCAGTAAGCTCATATTTCCTGGACTGGTGATGGAATAGACTGCATTCAAAACCGTTGGCTGCTAACTTGGCTTTGTCCAGATAAAACTTGGAATTCGGTGTCAAGGTTTCACCCTTCGTCAACAAATTCCTAGCCTACCCATCATGCTTTGCAAACCATTCTACAGACTTGTAAAACGTAAACGCAAGTATGGTGGGAACTGGCAACTGCCTGGAGCCTTTGAGCAAACCATTGAAACACTCGGCCATGCTGCTTGTTTGAAAATTATACCTCCAACCATCATCATGTGGCCTAGACCATTTCTCCACATCAGTCAGCAATCCTCATAGCCAATCTCTGCCTTCTGCTTTCGTTTTTGGTTTCAAATCCTCTAGTTTCTTTTCAAATGACTTAATCGTCAGTTGCCTTGCAACATCCTCAAACAATTCAAAGTTCTCTTTTACATGACCCTTCTTCACCAAATTGTCAGCAAGATGCCGACTACACCAACGATGCACAACCTGTGAATGCCCTGGAATCGATTCAGTCACGGCGTTCAAGATACCGGCGTGTCTATCTGACAGCACACAAACAGGCCTCCTAGGACCTACAACAAGGATCCGAACCAAACGTAGAAACCATGACCAACTACCCTTATTCTCCTTCTCAACCAGACAAAAGGCCAAAGAAAGGAGATGATTGTCTCCATCAATCGCGATAGCGACAAGGAGTGTCCCCGTATACTTGCCTGTTAAAAATGTGCCATCATTAGAAAATACAGGCATGCAGTGCCTAAATGCCTGCACACACTGACTGAAGCACCAGAATGCACACTGAAAGATCTATCGGCCATTTTTCATGACATTTGGAATGGGGTCATACTCATAGTGCATACCAGGATTGGCAGCTTTCATTGCATTCAGCATCACAGGCAATCGCTCATAGGTCTCCTCCCAAGAACCATATATCATTCTCAAAGCCCTTTGATGAGCCCTCCAGGCCTTATCGTATTTGATTTTATATTTCCACTTTAAATTGACAATCCCAATCACCGCATTAATGGGCAACTGAGGTTGAAGCTTAACAACAGGTAACAGGCGATTGGCAATGAACTTTGAAGTCAACTGACGATGCTTCTGATTTATCTCTGCCGAACCACAAGTGTGAGGTCCAACAAAGTAGTGATCTTGAATTGTTGAGAGTTTTTAATCTTTCTAGCACACACTTTCCATGCACAATTACTATCCTCGCACTTAAGGGTGTACCGACGATCAGCTTGAGAGTTCTTCACACGGTGTGGCCTGTTATGCACGATAGCGTACTCCTTCAACCACATCTTAAGTGCATCAATATTCAGAAACACATGCCCCTTTTGAATCATTGTGGTAGACTCCGGCATCGGAATGGCAGATTCAACTACCCCTCCATCAGCTACAGCTCTGTGTGAATCTCTGAGGTCACAGAAATCAGGAACAAGAGGGTCACGGTCACGAAGGAACTGTCTCATTATTTGAGCAGTTCGTGGTGACACAGGAGGCACCGCACGGTCATCATCAGAATCAAGGGCACGTGCGTCCACATAAGTCTCATCATCGCCAGTCACTGGGATATTGCCACGATACAAAGGGCTATCAATATCTGGAATTATCAAAGCTGGAGCCACAGGCACGTGTGTTGGCAATGCTTGTTGGATAAGGTCTTCAGCACCTCCTGCTCCATCTGCTTCATCAGACTCACCTCTCCTTTCATCTAAACCGCCTTCCCTTTCATAATCCGTACCACCACCGCCTCTGAGCTCATCAGCAATGTCACCTACCACATCATCAACAAAGCCACCTCCCATATCATCAGCAAAGTCACCTGCCATATCATCACCACAAGCACCACCTCCCACATCATCTTCTTCTGGGACTTGCGTCACCGCAACCTCACAAGGACCTACATCGGCCACCAAGGCTCGAGATAATTTCCTCAACACCTTCTGCACAATCAAATCCAATGCACTAACTTCACTATTCATCACAAGAGCTACACAATTGTTCCAATCCACTTCACCAGCAATTGGGATCAGTCGTTTGTTATTTCTGCCATTCAACCCGACATCAATGACTACTTGAACCTCAACTTCAATACCAGACTCTGACCATTGCAAACTTTCCTTTATTTTCCTCACAAGCAAACCATACGACGGTCTAGCATTGAAAAACAATGAAACCACTTTCATCCTCTCAAATTCAAAATCCCCCATACGATTTGTCCTGACGTTACCACCATAATGCAATGTGACTAGTTTATCCATCTATTCGAACAAAGAAAACAAAAACAATTTAATTGCATCACGAATATTGCATGAACCTCTGCTCAAACTTTCAAATTTAATTTCCTATATATTTCCAATAAATATAGGGGATTTTACAAGAATTTTGTAAACAACCAACAAACATCATAGAAATTGATAAAATTGCTAGAAAATCGGTCACACAAATCCACATTGCACATCTACACAGCTAATTCAACTTAATCCCCAAAATAATCAAAGATTCAAGCCACCTATTCAAAACCTAGGGTATTCGTTTTCAACTCAAAATACAACAAGAAATTGATGAAAAAGAAGAGGAGAGGGAGGCTACCTTGCTCCTTGACGGGGGTGGCGGCGGAGGGGGGCCGACGGCGGCGCAGGAGGCCGGCAGTGGCGCCTAGACAGTCTCTGCAGAGAGAGGAGAGGAAGAAGAAAGGGGGCGGCGGCGGATTTTAGAGTTCCAAGGTGGGCGCCAGGTCCCTTAGCGCCTAAATTTAATGGGTGGGCGCCAGGTGACCTGGAGCCCAGCTCCCGCGCCCAATTTAGGGTTTGAGCCATGCTGGATCCTACGTGGCAAAGGTGGGCGCCAACTGACATGGCACCTACCCGTTACACCTAGGCGCTAAGGGACCTGGCGCCTAGTTTCGGGTCTATTTTTCAAATTCTTTCGACCAGTGGTCCATATGTAAAAATCTTACGAGAAAAGGGTCAAAATGAAAAAATTTTATGGCGGGGAGCAGGGAGAGCTACATCGAAAAAAAACAAAATGGAGTTATTTTTAAGATTGATTTCAAAAAAGCATACGATAAAATAAGATGGCCATTTCTAATGCAAACTCTACGGATGAAAGGGTTTTCACCCAAGTGGATTTTGTGGGTTAAATCGTTCATCTTGGGTGGTAGTGTTGCAGTGAATGTAAACAATGATGTTGGGTCTTACTTCCAAACGAAAAAAGGTCTTCGGCAGGGAGATCCCCTATCTCCACTTTTATTCAATATGGTTGCTGACATGCTCGCCATCTTGATCAAAAGAGCTAAAGCAGATGGTAAAGTTAGTGGAGTGGTGCCGCATCTAGTAAATGATGGCTTATCCATTCTACAGTATGCAGACGACACAATTCTCTTTATGGAACATGACCTAGAGAAAGCTTGCAACATGAAGTTATTACTTTGTGCTTTTGAGTAATTGTCGGGTTTAAAAATCAATTTCCATAAGAATGAATTATTCTGCTTTGGTGAGGCACAAGAAGTGGTAGACCAATTTCTGTTAAAGTATTTAGGGATTCCTATACATTAGAGGAGACTATCAAATACTAGCTGGAAACATGTTGAAGAACGTTTCGAGAAACGACTCGCTAGTTGGAAAGGAAAACATCTTTCGACAGGTGGGAGATTAACATTGATCAACTATGTAGTCTACCCATGTATATGATGTCTTTTTTCGTGATTCCAAGAGGGGTGCTAAAAAAACTGGATTATTTTCACTCCTACTTTTTTTGGCAAAGTGATAACCAGAAAAGAAAATATCGCCTCACTAAATGGAGCATTTTGTGCCAACCTAAAGACCAAGGAGGTCTAGAAATTCATGATTTGGATATTAAAAATAAGGCTTTGCTTAGTAAATGGCTTCTTAAGTTACTGACAACAGAGGGGACATGGCAACAAATTTTACAAAACAAATACCTTCACTCCAAACCGCTATCACAAGCACAGTGGAAAAATGGGGACTCCCATTTTTGGGCTAGTCTTATGAAGGTGAAGGGAGATTTTCTCCGCTTTGGAACCTTCATAATTAAAGATGGATCACAGATTAGATTCTGGGAAGATAGATGGTTGGGAAATACAACTCTGCGAGAGCAGTATCCTTGTTTGTATAACATAGAACGATACAAACAGGTTACTGCAGCAGAAGTTCTAGGTACCTCACCCCCCAATCTCTCATGGCGTAGAGATCTCATTGGATACAAGTTAGTAGCATGGAATAATTTACTTCCACGCATTGCAAATATTATGTTGAATTAGGAATATGATGAATTTCGCTGGAACCTACATCCGAATGGACAATTCTCAGTGAAATCATACTACTTGGCTATGATCCATGTTGACGTCCCTAATATGAATAAGCAGATTTCGAAATTAAAAGCCCCTTTGACGATAAAAATTTTCTTATGGTTTCTTCGTAGAGGGGTAATTTTAAAAAAAGATAATCTTGCAAAGCGTAACTGGCAAGGTAGCAAGACATGTTGTTTCTGTCACAAGGACGAAACAATTAAACACTTATTTTTTGAATGTCGTTTTGCTCGTCTCGTTTGGTTTACCATATATGCGGCCTCAGGTCTTTCTTAACCTCGTAGTGTGTCACATTTGTTTGGTACTTGGCTTTGGGGTATTGAGAAAGAATTGAAACCGCTGGTCTTGCTAGGGGCGGCCGCTACTTGTTGGTCACTAGGGCTATGCAGGAATGATATAGTCCTTGACAAAAAAACATAACTCTTCTCCTTTGCAGGTTATCCTACAGAAGCTTGCTTTGCAGGATTTGGTTGCAGCGGCATCTCAACAATTAGCCTGGGTGGCCAAGGATTTTTTTACCCAGGCACATGGGTGGCGATCTAGTCTTCAGATTGATAGTCATTAGTGTGGCTATACTCTTTTATCTTCTATAGGCTGTGTGCATCCTGGCTGTGCAGAGGTCGGGAAAATTTTTCCAAGGTCTTGTATCATCTTGATGTTAAAACCCTGGAAAGTAATAAAGTTTCCCTTATCGAAACAAGGGAGAGAGGGCGGCGGGGAAGAGGAGTGAGGTTGTGAGGGGGTTAGGGTTCGTGGGAGGGGGTTTTCGTAAAATAGCCAAACGCTTTGTCGCATGGAAGCTCACTCGCACAACCACCGCCCCTGACAGCGGACCAACTACACAGGAGGACCCAGGAATCAGCCTCTATGGCCAGAGACGCTCAGGGCAGCCGCGCGCGACCGCTGACGCCCGGGCGCACGAGTGCGTGCTCCCCTTCTGATGCTACGTGTCACGCTGAGAGGGCCTCATGGATGGCATGGAGCACTGAGGTGAGAGCAAATGGAGGGATCCATAACTTAGATTTGATACATGGCCAAACGGGCCGTGCCGGCCCGGCACGGCACTAGTGTCAGCTGTGTCGTGCCTCATAGGGCCGTCATGCCGAGGGTGAGGCACTAGCACGACCATACGAGGGATTCAACGTGGCGTGCCGTGCCGTGCCGATGGCACTACAAGGCACTATCGTGCCAAACTAAGGAAAAATCGAATCAAGACGCAAATGTCAAAAAAAACATCACACGAATCATCAAAAGTTCACCATATAAATCAAATCGATTCCAAATCCATAAAAAACGCCATCTTGGACTCGGCGGCGGCCGGCATGCGCAGCTCTCGACGGAGGCGCCATGCGCGACTCCCGGCGGTGGATGACGCGACACCAGCGGCCGTGTACGACGCGACTCCCAGCAGTGGACGGCGCGGCACCAGTAGATGTGGACGACGCGGCTCCCGGCGACGCCATGACGGAGGCGGAGTGAGGCGTGGCGGCGGCGGATGGTGCTAGCACGCAGCTCCGGCCGAGCGGCGGATGGCGCTGGCGTGCATGCACAGCTCTGGGCGACGGATGGCGTAGGCGAGCAGCTCCTGGTGCGGAGCAGCGGCTGCATGAGAAAGGTGAGTGGCGGCGGCTGGCTGTGGGGAGAGGGAAAAAGTGATGGAAAATTAGAGTTTCTTAGGTTTTAGGTTTTATATGGTGTAAGTGGGCCGCTGTCGGGCCAACGTCGGACCGAGGCCGTGCCGGCCTATTTACCGTGCAGTGCCTCGGGCCGGGATTGATGCCCAGGCATGGCACTGGACCAGGCACTAGCACCATTGCCATCCGCGCAAGCCGTGCTAGTACCGTGCTTTTTTAGGACCGCGCCAGTTGCTGCCTCCTCCTCGTTTTCCGGGCCACGTGTCGATCAGCCCTCCTGTTCGCGCCCCCCGCCGAGCACACCACGCGCCCATGCGGTCGTGCCTTGCCTGTTACTTTTGCAAAAATGCCCTCTACTTTTCTCGAAATCAACCCGCGCTCCCGCAGTGCAAACCATCACTCACTCATTCCTCTCTCTCTCCTCTGTTTCCTCCCGCACAGCCGCCGCTCCCGCTCGCCCCCTGCGCCGTCGCCACTCCAGCTCTCCCCCGCGCGCGCCCTCCCTGCTCGCCGCCTCCACGGCAGCTTAGAGCAAAGCGTCCAGCGCCACGTAGATCGGGCGGATCTCTCCGGCGATCCGTCCTTCCGGGCAGCCATGGTCAGCGGCGGCGGACCAGAGCAGCTTTGGCTGCGGAAGAGAGATTCGATCGGGTGAGGGGCGGCTCTGTCGCGCCGGCACTCTCTTGCCTCCTCTCCCGGCTCTATCCCCCCTCCCTCTCTTTCTCTCCACCATCCTGATGCAGCCCCTTTCTCTTATCTGTGTGCAGGTCAGGAAACCTGAGCTGTGGCAGATCCCAGCGAGAAAGCATGGCCTTCTCTTCAGATCGGGTACATCGGGAGCATGGCCTTCTCTCCAGATCCAGTAAATCGAGCTACTCCTCTGTCCGTATGGTCGTGTGACGGCGGCATCAAGTTCATGAAGTGGCGGCCGGTTCCTTCCGTCGAACACCCCGTGTCAGGTTCTATCCCTTGTCCTCCTTGCATCCCCTCCCTCTTCAGTTCAGATTTTTTTTAAAATTTCGTTAAAGAGAAATCGGTTGACCAACATGCACTGCTTTGGAGAACTCTCAACTATCCAGTTGAGACTTGTGATTGGATTTGGGGCTGCTTCTCCTTTTTTTGGTAGAATTGTAAGTATCATTAAGAGTGAAAAACAATTATTCCGAGTGAGAATTTGTTAACCTATATCCATGCTATTGACTGTCCAGCATGACAACATGTAATTTTGCCCATCTTTGAGAGAGCAGAGCACCTGTTTGTTTGTAGAAAATTATGCTATGCCTGTTACCATCCCTTGATAGTCCAAGATTGACACGGCCACATATATGCTTTGCAGCATTCTTCATTTAATAAGCAAATAAAGAGTGTAAATCCACTCTGTATCTATGTATGCAGCAGGATATCACTGTATCTTCGATCTAATTTATGAAGTCTTTGTGAGATGATTTTTATGAATGTGCCTGTATGTCGTGCCATTTTACTAATGTTTGTACCTTGGTACTTCTGAGATCAAGTAGGAAAAGAACTGAAAATGCGACAAATAAATGGAATTGTTATTCCTTATTACCATGATGAAATTGCGTGTCCAAATGCCATGATTAATCTGTGTTGTTAAAACTTTAAAGAAAATAATTTGGTTAAATAACTGATGTTACAATTGCTAAAGAATATCTCTTAAGCCTCTCTTTTTTTTTTCTATCATGCTAGAGTTTGATGCCTACAAATGCTACTGGATTGTTCTTAGTGTGAAACAAATATATGTTCAGTTTATATTAATTGGACAAGAAATGGAATATGATTCTGTTTTGTCCTGGTTCCTCATTATTTCAGGTTTTTCCTTGCCTTGCCTCCTCACCAATGGCAACCTGTAACTACTCTTGCCCATCTTAAGGCCATTCCCAGTGAGGTAGAGCACCTATACCTAGGAAATTGACACGCCCATACATCTGTTTTGCAGCCTTCTCTTCATTCTGAAAATCACTTGATTCAATAAATAAATTATAGTATTAAACTGTCTCTAAATATTTGAGTAGGTGAGTATCTTTGATTATCTTACAATTTTCTTACTTTTTTACTCCCAGTTATAAGTTATAATGAGTAGACTGCCCTAGAAGCTTTAAGATTTAGGTCACATGGCACGATCGCTTTGTGGACTTCTAAAAGTTTCTTGCAGTGTTGGGGGTGTATGTACAACTCAAAGCTGTAAAATTATAGAATCACTTGAAACTGTAATATAGTCCCATATAGGTAAAAAGAGTAACATTCACAAAGCTTATATAGCATCAACACAGTGCATCTGTCTGTCTTCCATGACCAAATAGTTTATGCACCCAGAAAGCACGGTGATGGTTTGTTTCTCCAGTGATTAACAAAGCGATTGAAGATGATATGCTAATTTGTTTCTTAGTGCTAGCAAACTGATTTAATCTTCAAATATCAGTAAATATTCTGACATTTAAACCCTTCACTGCTATTGTGTTATTGTATCTTATTTCTGGAAGGGCTGATTGTTTTTTATTGTTTGTTGACACCCCATGTGGTTCTTTCTGCTTGTCTTTTTTTTCCCACTCCGAGCTCCCTTGAATAAAATCAATCTCTCCTTTTACTGCAGCTGACATCTGAAGAAGCAGTAGCTCAAGCCACAGGAGGAGCTCGCCAACGCCGTGTGCTTCAATTCAGCAATGAGAGCTTGCTGCAGGTCCAGTGTAGGCACCTCGACTTCTCACTCTTCAACAAATTGTTAATTTAGTTTTACATCTACAGACAGATCCGATATAGGAGTGCACAATAATCGTGGTGTTATCCAGCTTGTAGTTGGTGTAGTTGGACATTAGATCAGCATACAATACATTAAAAATTGTAGATACTAGAGATAGAAAACTCAAAGATGATGAGAGGTATATAATTTTCAGACTTGATGAAAACCCATACTCTATAGGACAAACTAATTGAGCCAATAACATTTTGTCTCTCTTGGGTATCTGCTGCATACCATACCTGTTAGATCAAACTAACAATACATGAGCATGAACATAACCAGGATCTCTAGTCTAGAATAGATCTCGCCTAGAACATGAGCTAATGCGGAATAGGGGTTCGCTAGTGAGCTTATACCGGCGCTTGTGGTGTCCATGTCGTCGACGGAGGTCGGTGCAGAGGTGACGAAGTCGATGGCGTGGACGGCGTCGGGGATGTAGCGCAGACGCTCCTTGAGGCTCTTCGCGGGGTAGCGTCGGCCTTCTGGACGCCGACGGCCCTGGCCCTGGCGAGGAACACGTGCTTCCGAGCCTTCTAGCGCCCTTAGTGATCGGTGAAGGGTGGCTAGGTTATGGTGAACCCAAGGATGCGTGATTGGATGCCTCGTTGGAGGTTTCCCTTAGTTTATATAGCGCTGTAGGCCCGGGGCCGTGTCCTATAGATGGAAAAAGATTGCCTCCCGATCAAGGCAAGGACTCATAGTTGGAAATCTTAGAGATTTGAGGGATTCGGGGTTATCCCCGTTTCTATCTTTATCTTGGTTGTTGACCGAGGTCAAATCGAAATCCAACATTCTCCCCCTTGACCGAACGTCAACTACTTAAACTTAAAACTTAATTCGATCAATGTCTTATACTTAAACTGAAGTTCTTCCTCAGTAAATCAGCAAGTACCAGACCAATGCGTCGTCAGTAGCACTACGGCATACTGGGACGGCATTACCCATAGTCTCACTGAGAAACCTTGTTAGAACTCTTTACTCTTATTTGGGGAAACTAATGGACCTGAATCAGAACCTGGTCAAGGCTACTCACAATCTCATGCCTAGGACATGAGTCTGAAATTGGGATGGTCATAGACCTTTTGAGCGGATCCTCAATATTTGCCTTATAACTTATATGCTCAATCTTATATGTTTGGTCCTGATTTCTTTCTTTCACAATACGATATTTGAGGTCAATAAACCTAGATGCCTTAGATAACTTATCGTTTGTGGAAAAGAAAATTGCGGCTTTATTATCGCAGTACATTGTGATAGGTCTCAAGATACTATCAACAACTCTTAATGCCGGAATAAAATTCTTAAGCCATCAAGCCTGCCCAGTAGCATCATAACATGCCACAAATTCAGCTTGCATTGTAGATGCAGCTGTTACACCTTGTTTACTACTGCTCCATGAAATTGCTCCCCCTGCTAGCATATAGACATATCCTGAAGTGGATTTTCTATCATCTTCATCGCCAGCAAGATCGGCATCAGTGTAACATACTACCTGAAGATTATCTGATCTCTTATACGTAAGCATGTAATCTTTAGTGCCTTGGCAGTATCTCATTGCCTTCTTGACACCAACCCAGTGAGCCCAACCTGAATTATCTTGATATCTACAAAAGACGCTGACAGCAAATGCTAAGTCTGGACGCGTACAGACTAGCGCATACATCAAGCTTCCGACGGCGGATGCGTAGGGAACGTTCTCCATTCTTTCTTTTTCTAACTTATTCTTAGGGCACTGAGCTTGATTGAACTTATCGCCCTTCTGAATTGGGACAGGTGATGTATTACTCTTATCCATCTTATATCTCTTAAGTATTTTCTCAATATATGCTTTCTGAGATAATCCTAGCATTCCATGGGCTCTATCTCGGTGTATCTCAATGCCAAGTACATGCGTGGCGTCACCGAGATCCTTCATATCAAAATGAGATGTAAGAAAGTTCTTAGTCTCATATAGCATATTCTTATCATTATAGGCTAATAGTATGTCATGGACATATAGCACTAGGATCATTAATCTTCCACCCTTTTCTTTGACATAGATACACTTATCGACTGGAGTCTCCCTAAATCCGAACCTCTTAATGACTTCATCGAATTTAAGGTTCCACTGCCTGGATGCTTGCTTAAGTCCATAAATAGACTTTCTTAATCTGCATCCCATATGTTCCTTACCCTTAACAGCAAAACCTTCCGGTTGAGCCATATAAATATCCTCATCTATGTCTCCATTAAGGAATGCAGTCTTGACATCCATCTGATGTAACTCCATATCAAAATGAGCTACAAGTGCCATGACGATTCTCAAGGAATCTTCCTCTGCGGCTTAGGTTTGAGGCTAGGGGATCTAATCTGACTAGTGTTAGGCGTCTGATACCAATTATTAGATCAAACTAACAATACATGAGCATCAACATAACCAGGATCTCTAGTCTAGAATAGATCTCGCCTAGAACATGAGCTAATGCGGAATAGGGGTTCGCCAGTGAGCTTATACCGGCGCTTGTGGTGTCCATGTCGTCGACGGAGGTCGGTGCAGAGGTGACGAAGTCGATGGCGTGGACGGCGTCGGGGATGTAGCGCAGACGCTCCTTGAGGCTCTTCGCAGGGTAGCGTCGGCCTTCTGGACACCAACGGCACTGGCCCTGGCGAGGAACACGTGCTTCCGAGCCTTCCAGCGCCCTTAGTGATTGGTGAAGGGTGGCTAGGTTATGGTGAACCCAGGGATGCGTGATTGGATGCCTCGTTGGAGGTTTCCCTTTGTTTATATAGCGCTGTAGGCCCAGGGCCGTGTCCTATAGATGGAAAAAGATTGCCTCCCGATCAAGGCAAGAACTCATATTTGGAAATCTTAGAGATTTGAGGAATTCGGGGTTATCCCCGTTTCTATCTTTATCTCGGTTGTTGACCAAGGTCAAATCGAAATCCAACAATACCATCCTTTTCATTGTTATCTTTGTGTGTACAGGTGTGGGAATGGTTTTAGTGCCCCCATATTGAAGCAAGATCATGTCAAAAAATTCAGTGTAGTAAGCATTTCAGTGGTAATATCTAGCTATGCAGTATTGCCATGTTTTTTTTTCTTTGTCAAGTCACATTCTGTAATCGAGAAAAGCAAAAGCAAAAAGGTCAATATGGTGACTAAAGTTCCTTGTGCTCTTGTAGACACTTGCCTTGATTCATCTTGCAGACACGTAAGATAAGTTGTGTTTCTTTGCCTCTTCTAATTTAATTTCAGGAAAAAGAAAATTGTGATATTACATTTTACAATGATACGATGCATGATTTTAATGTGGCCGCCTTCTAAATCTTGTTTTTAAAATAAGGGAACGAATAGACATGTCTCATTATGGTTTATTCAGTATCAATGTGTGAAATTCTTATCATTTTGAATGAATTGTGACTAATCGCTGACAGTTCCATTCAAATGCACAGATGTAACCACAACTAGGTAGCTACTGGAGCCGCTAGGGACAGACCACACTGGAGGAAGATCAAGGTGTTTTTTCTATGATGGCACATTTTTGGAACAATGATATATTGATACACATAGGCTGTGACTGAACTTTGTTTGTCAAGAACCTATAATTAGTGGTCAGCAATGTATCTGCATTTACAAGAATAATATGTTGTATTTCATGTGGTCCACAATGTTGATGTACCTTTCACTAAACTGATATCTTATTGTGGAAACAATATGAGATGAATGCTTGATATTTGCCATGGATTTAAGGTTCGGATTAACTTTAATTGGGCTTTTGTTTTCCTTTGTTGTTTCCTTGTCAATTACATTTGTAACGTGTTTATTCAGTTATAGTAAAAGTCCATAGTCCATTTCTATTGATAGAATACGATAGGGCGCGCAACGCGTGCCTCCTGTTCTGCGTGCCTCCTGTTCTAGTTTTAATATGACGTTGTGAGCATTTTCTTTGCCAAGCCTTACCTATAGCTCCAACATACGATTGAGAGAAATGAGAGATGAGGTTTTGAAATCATTGATAGGATAGCCACTTCTTATTGAGGGATATTTGTGAGGACTTGTACAAGGATTTTGGTCTAACCTAATTGTAGGAAACTTTGTCCAAAAAACCACCTATGAAGACATGAAAGTAAGTACCAATGATTCTCGAGTCTAGTTGAAAGTTCGAGTCGTGGAGTAATCTTGCATGGTACTCTCTCCGTCTCAAAATAAGTATCTTTCTCACTCCCAGAGAAAACTCTTCGGTCAATTATATAAAAATATATATTAAAAATTATGATACAATATAAATATCATTAGATAGATATTTAGATCTAGTTTTTTATAAAAAGTATTTGAAGATTTAAATGTTGCGCGTATTTTCTATAAATCTAGTTAAACTTATAGCACAGACACCCAAAACGTCACTATTTTTGGGACGGAGGGAGTAAGCCCTTGATTGCCCAGGTTTTCTATCCTTGTTACTCCGCTGAGTTTTGTTTAAAGAATTTGATTTAGACTTGTTTATATAAATGAATTTTTGTATGTGTCTAGACACCTTGATTCACCCTTTGGATCGATTCGATGATTTGACTTGCTCTAGGACGAGCAAAAGCTAAGCAGGGGGGGGGGGTTGTTGGGCGCTCCTTAGATGTACACTTTTGGTAGTGATTTAGCGCCAAATTCAGGAACGCTCATGAACTAACCTATCACTTGGCATCCGAAATTGTGTCTTGTATTTCAGAGCATATTATGATTTTGCAGGAAATAAGGTATTTTCGGAGGAGTTTCAATGAAGAGTTACAACTGGACACGACTTAGCAAGGAAGAGGAGATTCATCACGTGGAAGAGGAACCCAAACCGGCCGGCCTGGCACCCAGTGAGCCGGCCAGCCTAGCCCTTTCCAATGCCCAATGGCGGCCTCCTATCGCATGCGTAGCCACCTCGACAGCCCTAGCCGGTGCCTTGTTGATTCTTTCACCGAGGGAGGTCTACAAAAGAGGAAAAGCCACTGTCATTAGGGAGGGAGACCCTGGAAGAGATCGAAAATCTGTCATTGAAGAACTACTCAAGAGCAAGACGAAGGACGGCGGGCCTCATCCTTGGCCGAAGGCTTCACTAACATGAACTCCGTCACCATGACTAGTTTTATGGGGTGAAAGTCCTCGTTTGTCCATGGGGTTGTAATGTGAACTTGGTTTATAATCGTCGCCGACATACTTTGTGATATCAATCGAACTTGTACATAGATTTCAATCCTCTTAGCTTGATGAATTATTACCCCTAGTACAGTGACAGTGTGTGAGTGGGAACGACATCGGTTATTTAGATTTGATAGATTAGATTGGTGCTTTAACTCGGCAGTTGCATAATTTAGCGATCCTAGAATCCTATGGGCAAATGCTCTCCACATCTTATTCTTTACAAAGCATTGATTTTCTCCAATTTTCCTTTAATTCAGATTAGGCTAGGTTAGTCTTGATTCATAAACATCATCTTAAACACTTCTAAAATCAACACATTTAGTGTTAAGATTAGTCTAACGATCGTCTTATTCCACGGATAGATAACCTTGGGGAATCTCTAAGGGAAAAGTTATAATCGACCCGTTCGCTTGCGGTTAATAATTGACCCGGCTAAGCAGCATCAACACTCATCGGCTAACTGAGAGACATGAAAATCCCTTGCTCACAGTGAAGTGTGGTTGGAAGGCATTTTCTTCCCCACAAAACTTTATCTGATTATCCCCTTCTTTTTCGAGAGGAACATGCAGATTTTGAGATATTTGGTTGAGAAACTAATGTTGCGAGGAGAATTTATGGAGAAACCATTGTTGTTGTGTCGTTGAGAATGATGCTAATATGATTGTTAACATGTCTCCATGTTCAAAAAAACCATATGGTCTAATTGGTGCCACTGTAGATTTGAAGTTTTCTCCTCCATTATTTTTTTGCTAACTGCTATAGTTACTTTGATTGTTGTAAATAAATAAAAGAAAATGTGGAATTGGATAATGGACTGCGTTTTCAACACTACAGATGAAAAACAAGATGCCAACGCCTGGAGGAGAGAGCACCGATGGTTTCCACGTGTTTCGTATTGCAGACTGCATGTCTATAAAAAGTAATCAGGACAAAGGTTAAACAGTATAGATCTAAGCTAATATAAGTCATATTTTGATAGTATCACCCACCATCAAGTGCCAACACCGATGATAATGTGAGTACTCAACTTTTTTCTTTAAATGTATACTCGATATTCAAAGGAAATTTGTAATAAAACCTTAGTAAATTGAACAAAAGTGTGATCACGTCTGATATATGGCTTAACACTTCACACAAATTTGTTGACTTAATTAAATACATATTGTGATGGTGGAGATATAACCTACTAAGTCATAACATGGCCTCAAATGAGACTAATAGCATGTGTTTAGTATACATCTTGCAAGCGATAAAACATGCATGATAAAAGCAAGTCATCACTCATAAAAGCATTACTTTTGAACACGAATCTGATAATAGTAATTTTATATCACAAAAATTATACTATATTGATAAAGTGAGTTTTAGTCGAAAGTTTGTCCTAATAAACAGAATAAATCTTACTAGCGTGCCCACATGATCTTCAATCTTTTTGAAGTGTTCTCTCAAAACGGGATTTTGGATATTAAATAGAATAAATCAAACTGGCGTGTCGACATGATCTTCAATCTTTATTAAGTGTTATCTCAAAACTATCTTGGATGCAGTGCTTCTTCATTTGAGAATTTTTTTTAGTAAAAAAACTAATTTAAACATAATTTTCCTTTCTTAGAAATAAGTTATATTTACCAAAATAAGCAAGTAAGTTGACGAGGACATCACTCATATTGATATACAAGAATCGCCGAACAATGAAACCATTCAAGATCCGATCACAAGAGCTCGTGCTCGACAATTGAATTTACAGGAACCAAGGAGAAGACCAAGAAACACATGGGGAAGGCATGGAGTTGTGGAGGACCAGCAAGGGACGGCCAAACTACGTGGAGGCCCAATACAATTCGACTTCGAGTCCACCTCGGAGTCCAGGAGTTGTCTTCAGTAAATTTGACGATCGGGCCACATACGGACTCCGTTTTCGATGATCCACATATGGTTGGAAAGAAGATTTCATAGAGCTTCCAATGGTATTGATTTGAGCCCCAAATTCCTCTTAAGTCGTCGGTAATCGTCCAAACAAGGCGGCGTCCAGAATCTGTCCCGATGCTGCGTCACCATCTATTAGCCTTTGGGCCGTGTATCGTTCCAGCCAAACAAGTCGAGCCACCCCATTACTCGATTTGCCCCTGCTAGCCCCCTTGAATCCATCTGACACTCCCCTGCTGCGCCTACCAAGGATAAATGATGCCATAGCCTCCATCGTGCTATCTGCCGAGTTGTCTTCTCAGAAACCCTAACTTGAGGTCTTTTTGGTAAAACGGGCATAACTTTTCGCTCGCTGCTCCGTTTGGGCTGAATTTTTTACAGGAGCTTGGCAATGAAAAGTTGCACGGATGATTCCTACTATTGTGCTTGTTACTAGTGCCATATGAGCATATAATTACCAAACTACCATTGTGCTTGTTCTTTGAGCTTTTTCCATTGTTTCTTGTTCCAACTTGTTGTGCTACGCCTAGGACACGTCTTAGCCAGCATTTGTGACTTGTGCTTTGGATACTTATTGAACTTTGCTAATCTGCATTCGTTATTTGCTAACCTTGCTACCATATTTGGCCACCCAAAGGTCCACATACTTTCTTCAGATCAGTACTGCGAAGGACCCTGCAATCTTGGTGCCATCTCCTCACAGGTATCACGAACCAGCCACTAGTTGTACTGTCCCAAAGCTTGTGTTGGTAAGAACCTGTTAAGAATTTGGTAAGACGTGTGTGAGGGTATGATTTCACCAACTAACCCACATAGTTCTTAGGGTCTTTCTTATTCACTAATCATGCCAAACGATGAGTCTATTTTGTCTAGTCAGTTGCAGTCCATGACGGGCGACCTGAAGAATTGTAGGGGCGTCAAAAGCAGCAACAACAACCACCTCAGAGCAGGAGCACCCCCACCAGACCCTACATGCCCAAGTCCTTTACTCCCAAAGGTGCTTCCACGGCGGTGCCACCACCGTCTACACATTCATCGCCTCCAGCTACTTCTCCCTCCGATGGTAAGCTCCCTGTGCAAGAACCGACTAAGAGTGCCTCACCTGCAGCACGCTCTTCCTCAGGCATTCAGTTTCATCGCTGTCAGGGATTTGGCCACGTGTTGCGAGAATGCCCAAGCAAGCGGGCATACATTGCCACTGATGATGGTGGCTACATCAGTACTTCGGATATTGAGGATGACACTGAGGACGACCCATCTTCTACTTAGGGTCTTTCATTGAGTTCTGATGATGCGAGTTCTCAGCGGATTTGTATTGTCCAGCGTGTCCTCAGTACATAGTTGGGACAAGCAAGCAAGATGCAGCGCCATAACTTGTTCCAGATTTATTCGTGATCAACGATCGGCGTGCATGTGTCATTACTGATGGAGGCAACTGCAACAACCTGGTTAGTACTGAGTTGGTCCAGAAGTTGGGATTGACCACATGCCCTCACAAACATCATTACCATGTTCAATGGCTCAATGACTCGAGTAAGGTTAAGGTAAATCAGACTGCACGGGTGCACTTTTCTCTTGGTCCATATTCTGATTATGCAGATTGTGATGTGGTACCTATGGACCATGTTCTCTTTTGTTGGGTCATCTATGGGAATTTGATAATGATGTTGTCCACCATGGTAGAAGTAACACATACACACTTATGTATAAGGTCCAGAAAATTACTTTGCACCCAATGACCCTGCTGAAATTGTACAAGCTGATAAAGAACAACTTGCTTCACATGATGTCGCTGCCCCAATTGAAAACCAGCCTGCCATTAAATTGAAAAATCATGCTACGCTTGCAACCAAATTTGGTCTATATGATATTGATGCTTCCACTATGTGCTTTGCTTTGATGTGTAAGGATGCTTTATTTGCTATTCATGATATAGCTAGCGCTTTGCCCCCTGCGGTCTCTAACATTTTGCAGGAATATGAGGATGTGTTTCCAAACGAGCTTCCACTGGGGCTGCCACCTTTGAGAGGCATCGAGCACCAAATTGATTTGATTCCAGGAGCGTCTTTGCCAAACCGTGCAGCGTACCAAACCAATCCCGAGGAGACCAAAGAGATTCAGTGACAAGTCCAAGAGATTTTGGACCACGGGTATGTGTGTGAGAGCCTTAGTCCTTTTTCTATACATGTGCTTTTAGTTCCTAAGAAAGATGGTACATGGCGCATGTGTGTGGATTGTAGAGCCATTAACAACATAACTATTCGCCACCGTCACCCTATACCTCAGTTAGATAACATGCTTGATGAGTTAAGTGGCGTTATAATTTTCACTAAGATTGATTTGCGTAGTGGATACCACAAGATTTCCATGAAGTTGGGTGATGAATAGAAAACTGCTTTTAAGACAAATTTTGGATTATATGAGCGGTTAGTGATGCCTTTTGGTTTAACTAATGCACCTAGCATTTTCATGTGATAAATGAGGTTTTACATGCTTTCATTGGAAAAATTGTGGTGGTTTATTTTGATGATATCTTGATATATAGCAAGTCACATGAAGAACATTTGGATCATCTACGTGTTGTTTTTGACGCTTTAAGAGCGGCATGCTTGTACGCTAACCTGGAGAAGTGCATTTTTTGCACCGATCGAGTTGCTTTTCTTGGCTATGTTGTGACTCCACAGGGCATTGAAGTGGATGGTGCGAAGATTTATGCGATTAGGAGTTGGCCTATCCCTCATACTATTACACAGGTGCAGAGTTTTCTTGGTCTTGCAGGGTTTTTTTGGTGCTTTGTGAGAGATTTCAGCACCATTGCTGCCCCGCTACATGAGTTGACGAAGAAAGGTGTTTCTTTCCATTGGGGTCCAGCACAAGAACAAGCTTTTGATGATTTGAAAGAGCGGCTTACTTCGGCGCCTTTGCTGCAACTTTCAGATTTTGGTAAGACTTTTGAGCTTGAATGTGATGCTAGTGGCATTGGCATTGATGGCTTGTTGATGCAAGGAGGTAAACATGTTGCTTATTTTAGTGAAAAATTGAATGAGCCTACTCTGAATTATTCCATGTATGATAAAGAATTTTATGCTCTTGTTCATTCTCGAGAGACGTGGCAACATTATTTATGGCCTAAGGAATTCATTATTTATTCTGATCATGAATCACTTAAGTACCTTCGCATGCAAAATAAACTGAACCGTAGACATGCTAAGTGAGTTGAATTTATTGAATCTTTTTCCCTACATCATTAAACACAAGAAAGGGAAAGATAATGTTATTGCTGATGCTTTGTCTCGCCGTTACACCATGTTGTCTCAACTTGATTGTCGGATTTTTAGACTTGAAATGATTAAGGGGCAATATGCACTTGATGCTGATTTCAAACATGTTATTCTGAATTCGTGGTGAAAGCGGTCGGGAACGGTCGGGAAAATGCTCTAACCACTTTCGTTTTCATATTTTTATTCGGGAACGGGAGTGAAATCGGAAGAGCTTGGTCGGGAAAACGAAATCGGATATACGGGATATCGGAAAACGATACAATTCGATCGGAAACACATCGATAACGGTCGGGAACCGGTAATTAAGAACAGAAACACCACAACACACAGATACACAATCGCTTGAGACATTCAACTAAATGCAAATACAAATCAATGATGTTGGTGCCAGTGGTTAAATAACATAGAGAGTTTATTCAGACATAGCTTGAACGCCATTTTCGACATTTAGGCACATGTAAAAAAGCTATAACGAAGAAAGAATGAAAAGAAACCGATTTTTAAGGAAGATATCGTATATACATGCATAATGCATTAATGCATCATCAATCAGGGGTGCTCAGCTGGCTTGCACAATTGCACAAAGCCACACGCACAAGTTGCCGCACTGCATGCCTGCATTGCGCTCAGCTAGCGGCCCAGTGCAGCCCAGCAAACACCGCAGCGGTAGCAGCTCAAGCTATCAAGCGGCACGCGCTGTTCCTTTTAGTCACACATCGCGTGCGCAGGTGGGACACGCAGAGCGAATGGTGTATATAAAAGACCCCAGGCACCAGTGGAACACCAGCTGTGCGGTTTCATTTGAACTTCCGTCCAGGCCCAAGACAAAATTTAATATTAGCTATATAATTATGGGAAAAATATGGGATAAAACGGGATTCCCGGCAAAATTACGGGATCCGTAAATTCGGTTAGGAAAATAGCCCAACCGATTTCGATCCCGATTTGGCTAGAATTTCCCGATTTTTTTTCCGAATTCAAATTTTCCCGAAAATACAATATTTGATCGGTATTCGGTGTCGGTTAGTATGGGATTTTCCTGTTCCTACTTTCATCCCTATTCTGAATTGTAAGGAGGGTCGTGCTTGGAACAAATTTGTGCTCAATGACGGATATTTGTTTAGAGCTAACCGGCTATGTGTTCCAGTTGGATCCGTTCGTCTTCTCTTGTTCAGCAAGCACATGGTGGAGGTTTGATGGGGCCACTTTGGTGCCACGAAGACGCTTGACGTGTTGGTCACACATTTCTTTTGGCCACAGATGCGACGGGATGTTCAGAGGTTCGTGAGTCGCTGCATTACATGTTAGAAGGCAAAGTCACATTTGAATCCGAATGGTTTGTATATGCCTCTCTATGTTCCTTCTATTCCATGAGCGGATATTTCTATGGATTTTGTGTTAGGATTGCCTAGAACTAAGAGGGGAGGGATAACATTTTTGTTGTGGTGGATCGATATTCTAAACTATCACACTTTATACCATGTCAAAAAAGTGATGATGATGTTCATATTGCTGACCTCTTCTTTCAAGAGATTGTACGCTTACATGGTATGCCTTCTACTAATGTTTTTTGAGTCACTTTTGGCGTACTTTGTGTAACAAGTTGGGTACAAAATTGTTATTTTCTACCACTAGTCATCCACAAACCGATGGACAAACGGAGGTCATGAACCGTACTTTGGGAGCCATGTTGAGGGCTATTTTGAAGAAGAATTTGAAGATGTGGGAAGAATATTTGCCTCATGTGGAGTTTGCATACAATCGGGCAACATATTCTACCACTAAGGTGAGTCCTTTTCAGGTAGTGTATGGTTTGAACCCCCGTGCCCCTATTGATATTTTACCATTGCCTACTAGTGAGCGAACTCATAGTGATGTTAAAGAACATGCTGAGTTTATTTTGAAAACACATGAAACGACTAAGCAAAATATTGAAAAGATGACTGCAAAGAATAGAGTTGCTGGTAGCAAAGGTAAAAAAGACTTAAAACTTAAACCAGGTGATCTAGTGTGGTTGCACTTAAGAAAAGAATATTTTCCATATTTGAGGATGTCCAAGTTAATGCCATGCGCTCATGGTTCTGTAAAAATACTTGAGAAAATTAATGATAATGCATACAACCTGAAATTACCTTCTAAGTTCAGGGTTAGTCCTACATTTAACATTTCAGATTTGAAGCCTTACTTGGGTGAAGAAGATATGCTTGAGTTGAGGACGCCTCCGATTCAAGAGGGGGAGGATGATAAGAACATCACTCCTATTGATATACAAGAACTGCTGAACAATAAAACCATTCAAGGTACGATCACAAGAGCTCATGCACGACAATTGAATTTACAGAAACCAAGGAGAAGACCAAGAAACACATGGGGGAAGGCATGGAGTCGTGGAGGACCAGCATGGGGTGGCCAAGCTACGTGGAGGCTCAATACAATTCGACTTAGAGTCCACCTCGGAGTCCAGGAACTGACTTCAGTAAATTTGACGTCTAGGCCACAAACGGATTCCGCTTTCGATGATCCACATATGGTTGGAAAGAAGATTTCATAGAGCTTCCAATAACACTGGTTTGAGCCCCAAATTCCTCATATGTCGTCAGGAATTGTCCGAACAAGGTGGCGTCCAGAATCTGTCCCGGTGCCACGTCACCGTCTTTTAGTGTTTGGGCCGTGTATCGTCGTTAAGCCCATTAGGGGCCTGTGGGGATCATGAATTAGGGGGACCCACTGACTCGACGCCCGTTAACGGCTGTTGAGCAAGAGGAGAGCCTGATGGCGGACAAAAGGCGATCACATCTGCTGCTGATCAAAGACTTCCGTCACGCCCGACCCTTAGACCGACCCGGGGGGTGATGGGAGGCCGGAGACTTCCGTCCCGCCCGCCCCCCAGCTTGGGCAGAGGGGCGATAGGGTCGGAGACTCCCGTCTCATCCGACCCCCGCCCCGCCAAGCCGAGGAGCCAGACCCCGCAGGGTGGCCCATACGTCGCTCGGCCCAGCGCTCAGGGATGACCTCAGGAGTGGACCCAGAACCAGGCCAGACTCGTAATAGAGAAAGCGTGCGGCTTGCGCTTTCTCCCGACCGTCACCCGACATCAACACAGGCCAGCCAACCGGGAAAGCTGATCTGCAGCCCTGCGCCAGGGAAAAAGGTAGTTGCATGCGCTTCGCTGCGCTAGCGGCCAAGAACGAAGCTACCGCGAAGCTGCCTGGAGGAAGGCCAACGACACCCGGCGGCCGGAGAAGGGGTCGCCAGACGCACTAAGCCGACAGCAAGTAACCGCTGGGGGCGCCGGCCCCCAGGGGTAGATAGGTAAAACGCCATTGTACAAGCGCCCTCCTCTTGAACTATAAAAGAAGAGGGCATCCTCCTGCGAGGGGGGTCCAATTTCTAGAGACTCGATCCCTAGAACACTTAGTCCCCTACACGTATCTTGCACCCAAGGCTTGAACCGGCCTTCGTTGTAACCCACCGTCAAGAGAGCAATCCATCAACGAGCCACCACCACTGGACGTAGGGGTTTCTCCCGAACCAGTATAAATCCCTTGTTTTGCGTCTCTTGAACCATTCTCCACCGAGACGTGCGTGTTCTGTGATCGACACTCGCCGTGTGAGGCACCCCGTGTGCCACCCGCCGACAGGGCCGCGTCCAGGGGATCGACCACGACCTTAGACTCTATTTACAGTAGCCGCCGCCAAGGTTAGGATTTGAGTTTTGCTTTAGATCAATCTGTCTTGAACAGTCACCGTTTTTCGGTTGTGAAACTCCAACTCGTGTACTTCAATCATTCATCCGCAGATTGTCACCAAATTTCAGAGCTGCGTTCTTCCAAGTTCTTGCTTGTGTTCTTCGTTTGCACTTGCAAGGATTAGCCTTCTTGGTGAGGTCAATCGGATCGTGACACGGTTGATAACCAGAGAAATCGTGGTGCTAAGATTGCAGGGATTCAGGTCTTTGGATTTGAAGCCGGATCGGTGTGTTGCAATTCTGTCCGAAACGAGAGTTATCCTTTCCCTAACAGAAGATCGACCCCTAGTTTACATCATAAGTCATATGATGTAAAATATTTTATTAGAAATTTGACTGCATTCTACGTACATTTTAGATAAAGACTGCCAAATTAAATATTTTATTGTCCAATGAGATTTTCTCGTCTTATCACACATACACCTTTCATCCTTTTTCCTTGGACCATTCTCTTCCCACATTGACACAGAAGCTTGGCGGACGACAACCACATGTAGCGAACACGGACACGAAACTTATGAAGAAAGTGGGTCACACCAATGGTAGGTAGGGAGGGAGGCTGCCCCACCTTGCTAGTCGTAGGTCCACTTATGCATGAATCTGGTCGAGTCGAGCAGTTGTCGCTTCTCCTGCGCCGTCGCAAAGTCTTGAGGCCCGCATGCCCACACCTTATATGTGCATATGTCCCTTCTCCTCGCATCATCGTAGATCAACGAAGGCACAGCTTGCGCGGTGCAAAAACCCCCATGCAAGGGGATGCACGGCTACTGTACAACCCTATTGGAATGGATTTTGCTACTATCTATAGGGAGATTGGAACTAAGAGAATGATCGATTCTATTGTTCGAAACATAGGCGGAGCATCCCAGTGGTAGGATGGGGCAGCTGCCTCAGGCAGTGGGAAAACATATTTTTATAGATCGGAGCATTTATGTGTCAGCACTGAGCTGGCACACCAGCTGGTCACAAATGCTCCTGCCGCTGCTCAGGTGCGCCTTCTCCGTCCAGCTACGCCCTCTTCTGTCCGACGATTCGTGCTCAAGCGACGCTGGTGGGTGCAGAGGTGGAGCGCCCCATATGGCACGATGGGGCAGCCTATCTATGATATTTAAATACGTCCATGTATACTTTTATAACTCGATTTTAATGGCTACGATGATGTCGTGGGTAAACGTATTTTTAAACGCTGAGACATTTACGTGTTCACGATGCGGCTGGCGCACTCGTTCGTCCGCCTCTCGACCCAAGTCCCTGCTGCTGGCTAGAGCCGCGCGCCTTCTCCATCCCGGAATCAGATCACCTGACGTCGCCTCGGCGACTGCAGACTGCAGTCAAGGCTCATCTACGCCATCCATAATGATCCAACGAACGTTAATCTCGCAGGCCGTAGAGCAACAGGTAAAGCGGCCCGTTTCAGCCCACCACCACACCACGCCAGGATATTATCCTGGCCGCCGCCGTCTACCCCGCTGCAGAGCGGCGCTCCTCAGCTCGGGCACAGGCACAGGGGTACGAACGGATGCCGCAGGCCGCCGGCAGCTCTCCTCGGCGCAGCCGGTGCTCGACGTTGTCGTCCAGCCGTCCAGGAACCTGTCGTGTGGCTCCTCGGCTTGGGCACAGCGGTACGGGCGGATCGGCGCGAGAGGTGCTCAGCCATTGTCGCCCTGTAGCTCCTCAGCCTGACGCAGCGGTGCGGGCGGACACCGCAGCAGCTCTCCTGGGCACGGCGGTTCTCGGACCTCGTTGTCCAAGAAGCTGTGTGGAGCCCCCTTACCAGTGACGGACGCAGGAATTTTACATTGGGTGTACAAGCCACTAAAAAACTTTCTTGTAAAAAATTTAAATGCCGACAAAAGCACAATACCAAGTGAAAATTATCCCATGAAAATATATTTATGGATTAGCAACACAATTTTACTCATATGAGCATTTTTTGGAAACGGGAGATTAAGCGTTCATCATTCAGATGTAGAAAAAATTCGTGCTCAAGCAGAAATATGACAAATGTTTGATTGACAGCTCTTTAAACCAGTGTGAATTCATCACACAATTCTTCAAACTAAACTATTGACAGACAAATAACTGTTAGCAGGTAGTTTTGGGTTCATCTATACACGATCTGCCCCATCTACATGTATATCCATAAATTTTGCATACCGTGTGCACAAAATATTGGGTGTACATCTGTACACCCATGTCCCTATACTAGCTCCGCCCCTGCCCCTTACGCGTGAGCTCCAGCTGCAGAGCACGGCGACACAGCTACCAACCAGAGTGTGGATGCCAAGCTGAAGCTAGAAGAAGCAGTTTGTTCTTTACATGCGAGTGTTCTGTAAATTGAATTATGCAGGTGCTAGCTGTGATTGTACAAGAAGCAATAAAATAGTGAAATTGAGATGAATTTATGTATCATTCTCTAGCATCATGTTGTGCTACAACTCAGACAAAAATTGTCATGAATTTATTATACTTCACTGGACATGACATACTGAATTGCAGAGCTATAATAGACAACATGTTGCAGAGCTCAAAATGATGAATGTTTCACTGGGCATGGCATACTGAACTACGAAACAAGCTCCCTGCACCCACAAAACCAAAATATAGTCTCCAAACCTAGAATTCAGCAGTAAGATCATAGGTGCTTACTCCCTGCATAATTAAAAATAATAATTAAACTCTTTGTGCATATCAGTTAAGTGATCATCAATCTTAAACATTACCGTTAATAATTGAGAGAAAGTATTGATGGCCATGTAAGATTCAGACATCCCATCTTTCGGACAAAGAGTACTAGTGGAAACATTGGACTGCAACACCATCATCCAAGGCCACATTTGAAGATGCAGTTTTTTTGTTCCTTTTTAATAAAAGATTCAACTAATTAGATAAGAGCTTTGCCCCCTTTTTGCTGTTAAAGAGAATGAAATAGAATTTGTGATGTTACATACCACTGAACCTTTGCCTTTTTTTGCTTCGAGATTTTTGTTTCCACCTCCTTTTTCTTATCTCCCTTCTTTTTACTCTTATGGAACTTATCAAGCCAAGTCTTTAGGCCTAATTCCTGCATCATCAGCTATCTCTATTTCGAAGCCTTGCAACTCTGAAATTTTTCTTTGGGACACCATCAAATGTGAGGTTTTCGGCAAATGAAGCCTATGATTGTGTTCCAAAACCAGATCAGCCACTTTATAATTTCCCTTCTTCTGATCCATGACAATACCCATGCAAACTTGACAATCTGTTCTAGTTTCAGCTCTTGGACATTTTGTTAGATGAGCTCTTTTATCTTTCACTCTATGATCCTCATTTGCACAAACATATATGCAGGATGTAACCTTGCCATCTGACTTTCTTTTGTTTGTATACCTTTTTCTAACCTCAAATCCTTTTTGACCTCCATATCTTATCCAAAACATCCATGCCTCATCAACAGAACTGAATTCCATGGCAATTTGTGGTGATAAACTAGGTAGTAAATCCTCCCTAAAGGGCAAAAGAAAAAGATAGGGTGTTATTGGTAATATGAACAGCAAGAATGTATCTAATCCTATGGAGAAAAAAGTACACAGTTATGGTTTCACAGACCTATTTGCTTCCATCTCAGATATGTCGATTTTGTTTCTATTGCAGCCAAGTTGATGTTCCTTAACCTGTTCCAACATATACCGAGTGTATCGATAGGTGGAAGCGATGCGACAGATAGGTGCAAAGGAAGTGATGGGTGGGAAGGGAATGCAGATTACACACCTGTTTGCATCTGTTCTCCGGTCAAAGATGAATGAGCATGAGCACCTGTCTGACGATCGCCGCCGCCGTCGCCTCACGGTTCGTCCGTCCTGGCGCCGAAACCGCGAGCCACCGCGCCAAAACTACGAAGGCATTCGCGCTAAAAAACATCGTGGCCGGAGCTCTGTGTACAAATACATCATTCTTATTGGACCGAGGCCCAACTCAGGAGGAACGTGAGTGAATGGAAAATGCCTCCCGTTGGATCTTGATGGACGACACAGATGATCGACTGCAGTCTGCAGTCGTTTACCTTACGTCAGGTGATCTGATTTCCTCCATCCCACCCTTGCATCTCTCCTCTCCGACGACTGCTTCTCTCCGGCGCTTCGCCCTCGTCCTGGGTGGTGGTAACTGGCAAACCCCGGCAACAAGGTGGGTTCTCCTGCTCTTGTTCTTCTCTCGGATTTGATGCTGGTGGTGACTGGGTTAGGGTTTCCGGTTCGGGGTCGTCGGGGAGGGCTCCATGGTCAGCGGGCTTAGAGGAGGGTCTGGCGGCGGCAGTAGGCACGGCGTCGTGGTCGCTGGAGGAGGCGGACGACAACCGGCGGGAAGGGCCGACGGCGGGGGCGAGCGGCTTCCTTGGTTAGCCACTGGCGGGGTGCAGGTGCAGCGCGTCGTCATTGCCGGCTGTGGCAGGGGCATTCCGGTTCATTGAACCTGGATTGTGCATGCAGCTGCCCCAAATCTAGGATTTGCAGGCTTTAGTAAACTCCTTGAGTGATTTATTTCCGTTTTGAAGCTTGGCATCACGGCGGACACGCCCGCTCTTCTCCTTCACCTTTTGCCATGTCCTGATTTATTTGAGCAACAGGAAAATAGAAATTAACTGATATATTTTTTCAAATCGAAAGGTTTGGTTCTTTTAGCTCTTCGATCTTGGTTTTTGACTTTGCTATCTCTTTTTTTTTATAGGAGGTACCATCTTCAATATATTTTATTAAGGGTCTGTACTCTTATTTGTGTGATTTCAATGAGAATGTGTGGCATGCGTACACTATCGTTTTAACTCTACGAGTTTTGTATGTATGTTCGCCCCACCTAAAATTTAGAGTGTGCTCCGCCAATGGGTGGGTGGTGGTAGACCCCGGCGAGGCGAGGTGGGTTCTTCCTGCTCCTTGTTTCTCTCTCGGATTTGATGCATGGTAGTGACTGGGTTAGGGTTTCCGGTTTGGGGTCGTTGGGGGAGGGCTCCATGGCCGGCGGGCTTAGATGAGCGTCTGGTGGCGGCGGTGCCAGATCGAGGGTGGCGTGGTCGCTGGGACAGGCTTATGACAACAGGTGGGAAGGGACGACGGCGGGGGCGAGCGGCAGCCTTGGTGGGAAGGGCCGATGGTGGGGTGCAGTGTGGCGCCATTGCCGGCGGTGGCAGGGGCATTCTGGTGGACGAGAGGTCAGTTGCGGTGCGCAGAAAAGTAGGGGCCTGAAATGTGGATGAGAGGCCCTCATATGGAGAAGTAGGGGCTCAAATTTGAGTAACAGGTTGGAGTTGCTCTTGCCGCTAATACCTGTTTTCTACCCCCACAGAATCTTGGTGATCTAAACTGAGCTTGCACCCTTGCTATGCACCCAGTTTCAGTCTCCCTGCAGCCCTTCACAGCAACTCCGGCGAGCATACTTATCCCAAGGTAATCTGTTTCTCTTCTCTGTCTTGGACCTGCATCCCGTTTCTCACCCACCAATGAAGGAATTATGTGGTCTGCTACAGCTCCTGTCTCACCTCTTGTTTTAACATCTCTTTTGTTTCTTGGCACTAGGAGCACGGCTTTGAGAAATTCATTGGACTTTGCTGAGTTGCGGAGAGCTGGAATGTCTAGTGGAAACCGCGCTATGAATTCCATACCAAATCCCACCCTTGTGTTGGAAACATCCAGAAAGGATTTCACTGTGGGGGATAAGGATGCCATAGTCATTGTTGATCATGGGTCCAGGCGCCAAGAATCTAATCTCATGCTAAGTAAGAAGCCTGATTCTGTTTTCAAGATTTATCTTTTTGCATTGATGGTTCTTTTATTGTGTCTTGATTCATTGATTGAAAAACGTAGATCACTTTGTAGAGATGTTCAGGACGAGGACTGGTTATAATATCGTTGAGCCAGCTCACATGGTATTGTTGATTTCTCTAGCATTTTTGTGCTTTCCCTTTTTTTTTTTCTGAGAAATGGAACCTACTAATTTACTAATAGCACTCGAAGAAAAGACTTGCTGCAAATGAGTAGTGGGCCTCTACCGTTTTCTGAGACACTATCAGTAAATTAACTTGTAGTTCGAGTTCCACCACAGTATGTGTTTTGAATGTAGATAGTCACGAGTTTTTGTATATCTCTATTCATTTGTGCACTTCTATGTTTTTTCTCAAGTCTGACTCCAGGATGAAGTTTGTTCTTTTGCAACTTGTTTTGGTCATCGCAAACTCATTCATATGCATCCAGTGCAGTTTCTTTGTATACTAATCAGCTGAAATTTATACTTTACACTGCATATCTGTTATGGGCTGAGAAGGGCCATAGGGATGCTCATGGTACTGTTCACGTGTGCTACATTGCGCATGAACAGTACCCGTGGGTGATGAGGGTTTAGCAAGGACGCCTAGTCTATATAGGCAGCTAAGTCCTAGGGTTAGAATCATCGAAGAAGAATAGAACCAGCCTTCGGCCTGTTCTTCGGCGATCTGGCCGGGTTTCCTACCCAGCCAGGTGTTCTAGTCCAGTTCCTCCTCCTGTTCTACTCAATCCATAACAATATCTTGTTCTTTACTTACAGGACAATATAACCGGACAATATAAGCCTAGTTCCGCCTTATCTAATCAAATGGATAGAGTGGTCATGAAATACATAATTTATCCCCTCTTCACTTGTATTGCAATTTGTTGTCTTGGCTAGGTGTATTAATGTTTTCTTGTGCCTATTCTGTAACATGAGGATCATATCCAGCCTGGTCTATCATTCTTCCTCAGCCATTTTACTGTTATTACCAAATTGCAATTTTAATTTTCTAAATGGACTTGTCTTAGAACAGGAAAATAGCATAGTAACATTTTCAATGGGTCAAATATAGAACAAGAAGCTGGGGAATTGTTAAAAGTAGACTTAATCTTGCCTTTTGAAATGAGTTTGTCTTCCGGATGATCTTTTTACATAGTAACCACATGTCCATAGCTTCCAAATTAAGAGGACTGGATGGTGTCTTTTTTTTAGAGCATATGCATCCTTTTTTTTGCCATTTTTTAGTTCTATGTTCTTCCCTTTCAAAATCTCACTAAGTAAATTCAGAAGCCTGACAAGCATAGAACACAAGTCTGGTTATTTGATTTCAGTTAGATTAAATTGTAACTCTCTAGGCCATGCATTTTCTTTTCACAGAGATAACACAATTAATTGTGTCCAGACTTGTGATGGTGACACCACTGACTTCCCTATTAAGATAGGCCTACATCAAGGGTTAGCATTGAGCCCTTATCTGTTTGCTTTGGTGATGAAGAGGTCACCAGGGATATACAAGGTGATATCCCTTGGTGCATGCTCTTTGCTGATGATGTGGTGCTAGTCGAAGAGACTAGGACAGGTGTTAATGGGAAGCTAGAGTTGTGGAGGCGCACATTAGAGTCGAAGGGGTTCAGACTTAGCAAGACCAAGACTGAGTACATGATGTGCGATTTTAGTGGGACTAGGCTCGAGGATGGAGACGTTAACCTCGACAGGCAGGTGGTGCCCCAAAAGGATACTTTCCAGTATTTAGGATCAGTGTTGCAAAAGGATGGCGACATTGATGAAGATGTTAAGCATAGAATCGCAGTAGGCTGGATGAAGTGGCGTCAAGCTTCTAGCGTCCTCTGTGATAGGAGGGTGCCACAAAAGCTAAAAGCTAAGTTCTATAGGACGGAGGTTCAACCGGTGATGTTATCCGGACCGGAATGTTGGCCTACTAAAAGGCGACATGTCCAGCAACTGAGTGTAGTAGAGATGTAGACGTTGCGATGGTCTTGCGGGTACACAAGAAGGGATAGAGTTCGGAATGAAGATATTCGGGAGAAGGTCGGGGTGGCACCCATTGAGGAGAAATTGACCCAACATCGGCTGAGATGGTTTGGACATGTCCAACGGAAGGCCCCCTGAGGTGCCGGTGCGTACTGGGGTCCTAGGGAGGGTCAATAATGTAAAGAGAGGTAGAAGTAGACCTAGATTGACTTGGGACAAGGCGATAAACAGACCTTAAGGAGTGGAATATTTCCAAGGAGGTATCTTTCGATAGGAGCGCCACTTGGAGACTAACTATCAACGTGACTGAGCCTTGAGCTTTGTTTCTTAGGTTTCGTCTCTAGCCTACCTCAACTTGCTTGGGACTAAAGGCTATGTTGTTGTAAATATAACATAACTAATCTGGCACAAGAATTGTGCACTGCACCCTATTCAGCTTGTACCCTATCATTAATCTCCATGTACAATTGGTTAGCTTGAAATTTTAGGTTTACTTCCCTTTGTGTTTAAAATTCATGTATTTAGTCTGGTCCTCTTTTGTTGGCCCAAAAAGGCTTTTTAATTTCGCTCAAAGAGGCCCAAAGGGCATATATATATATATATATATATATATATATATATACACACACACACACACATACTCCAAATGGCATATTCTACAGAATATACCACGACAACTACTTAGGGCCTGCTTGGTTGGATGCCAATGTATGGGCATGCCAAATTTTTTGGCCAAAACATTGGCAACTTTAGAGTAGGATTTAGTTAGGTGGGCTATCTTTTGGCCTCTAACCAAATGAGTGCCAAAATTTTATGGGCATGCCCCAATTTTGGTTTGGCAAATTTTGGCATTAAACCAAGCAGCCAGACACTTAAGGACTTGATACAAGCATATTCTGGTGAACATGCTATAGACATGACACATGACTTAAAAAAAAAAATGGTGCTTTAACATGGGCACCAGCCTTCTATTCTATCATCTTTTAACTTAAATTTACTGCAGAGTCCAGATACTCAACTGGCCTTCTGGTTTTAGTAGAGTAGAAGATTTCAGGTTCTCATTTTTTTATGAGCGACTTAGTATATATGTTGGAACTTGTAGACCCACGAAGCTTGTGGTCGTGAATGGTGGGAGTCCGGGGCGATGGTTCCCAGTGGCGGCGTGATTGGGACGCCGTCCTGGCGGTCGGCGTCCAGGCTAGAGGTGAAGAGCAGTTGTTGAGAGCAAGAGAGATTAATTCAATCTCTGATTCATTCACTAGACACGTTTCAGTCATAAAAGATGTCTACTACAATACAATAACTGCAAATTAAACACACACACGCACACACGCACACTCCCACGATCTTGGCAACTGCAGTGGACTCCAACCTTTGCTCGCGACAGTTGTATTTCAGCCACTGCCGTGTTGCTTGTTTCCCTTCCTCTGATATGTGTGCACAACAATATACATACCATATTCTTGGATATTCAAGCAAACAAACTCCAAAAGATGTAGTAAGTCAAATAGAAATGTCCACATGTCTTGCTGAAATTAGTATATTGGCAGTAATAACCGGAAACTGTTAGAGATGTGGTCTTGCTTAATCCTTCAAGAAGTTAACTTTTGGGGCTTATAGCTTCTGAGTTCTGATACCCATAAAAGCTGTATAGAATTTATTCTTATACAGGAGGCGTGGTCGAATATACACATGAATAAACAAAGAAATTATCTGTTTCACCTGGCTAAGTCTGGAGAAGCTGATACTTATTAGTTATAAGAGCCCTAAGAACACACGTGCAGAATGCAGTAATTGGTGCTGACGGGTTAGTCCAATCCTGGAATTTCCAGATATATGTAGTCAAGCTGGATCGAGTTTTATGCACTTCTGATTGGGAAGACATGTTCCCTGATTGTATCCTTCACAGTCAGGCAACGCAAATTTTGGACCATTGTCCTCTTTTACTGGGGGACGGCAGGAGGCCAGGGAAAGAAAAGATTCCACTTTGAGAGTTTCTGGACTAAGCTACCTGATTTCCAGGAAGTCGTTGCACAATCGTGGGGGCAGCCAGTCACTGCTTCTTGTCCCATGGAGCAGATAGCCATGAAGTTGAAAAGGCTCACAAAGATTATTAAAAAAAAAAGGGTCACACAGGTGCTTCAATCTTGGAGTCGGAAACAGGTGGGGCATATTAAAACACAGTTGGGAAGCTCGGGAGATCCTGCATCGGCTGGAATTTGCACAGGATAACTGTGTGCGGACCCCGGAGGAAGATTGGTTGAGATGTGAAGCCAAGAAGTATTGCTTGGTCTTGTCTTCTCAGGAAGAAACTGTGGCTCGTTTGAGGTCATGGATTAGTTTCTTAAAAGATGGAGACGCAAACACAGCCTTGTTTCACAGTGAAGATCGAGGAATAAGAAAAAATTCATCCCTAAACTTATGCAGAATGGGGAGGTTGTCACCAACCATGAGGAGAAACATGCAGTTTTCTTTGAGTACTTTGATGGGTTAATTGGTACTCCCCTTGTGAGGGCCTCCACCTTAGACCTGGATTTTTTTCAGCGCGAGGGTAATGATCTGTCAAGCCTGGATGTTCCTATAACTGAGGATGAGGTCTAGCTAACCATCAAGAACCTTCCGGCTGATAAAGCCCCCGGGCCAGATGGTTTTACTGGACGGTTCTACAAATCTTGTTGGTAGGTAATCAAGTCGGACTTGATGGCAGCAATTCTCACCATGCAGCAGGGGGATGCGAGGAAGTTGTGCCTTCTTAACTCGGCTTATCTCACGTTAATACCAAAAAAGAGGGATGCACTACAGCCAAGCCTAGTGCACAGTTTTGCAAAAGAAATTTCTCAAATACGCAGGAGAGCTGCGTATTATTGCATTAAGAGAGGAAAAAATGGCCCCTTACAACAACCACCACCTTAGTCCGAGTCGAGCCCTGAGGGGTTGTAACTCAAAGATTGTAACTAACAAAAACACACACCCCGGAAAGGCCTGACCAGAAACCTCTAACTAGGCTAATCTAATCCATCACTTTGACCCAAACCGAGAGCACGCAATCCTTGTGTGCCTGCAAGGCACCAAAGATGATGCGCGTCGTCAAAGATACGAAGATACCGGCTAACCGGCTGGCGCCGCTACTCAAGGATCTGGTGGCTACCAATCAAAGTGCTCTTGTGCAAGGTGTTGGTCCAGCAAACCATTAAGCTACTATGTAGAAAGAGGGTACCAGCATCTTTCTGAAACTTGATATCTCAAAAGCCTTTGATTCAGTGTCCTGGTCGTTCTTGCTGGAAGTTCTGCAACATTTGGGTTTTGGATCGGTCTGGTGTAACTTGGTCTCTCGTCTTCTCACAACAACTTCCACTAGAATTTTGGTTAATGGAGAACCTGCGGAGTTTAGTTTATCAGGCATCAGCGTGGACTCCGGCAAGGCGATCCCCTATCGCCCATGTTATTTATTTTGGTAATGGATGTTTTAAACAGTCTATTGACCAAGGCTGAGAGTTTGGGACTGTTACACCCACTTACAAAAGGAAATACGGGACAACTGATTTCCCTGTATGCAGATGATGTTGCCTTAATTCATTCGACCAACTGAAGATGAGATGTCTCTGACCACACAGATATTGGGGGTGTTTGGAGAAGCTTCAGGACTGTTAGATAATGTATAGCCATAGGATAACTTGTCATGTACAGCTAATTACTTTCCTTGTACTCCAAGCCTCATTGGCTATATAATAGAGCACCCCCCCTCCTTGGGTGTGGTGTTTTACCTAATCTACTTCTCTACATGGTATCACGAGTCCGGGTTCCCCCCTGATTCGTCCCCCTCCGCTGCCCTAGTCGCCGTTCTCCCTGGACGTCGACTTCTCCCCTCGCCGCCAGCAACTCCTAGCCGCCCTGCCCTCTGCCGATCCCATCTGGATTGGCCTCTTTCCCTTGACCGATCAAATCAGATCGGTCCCTTCCTTCTCTCCCGTTAGTTTCCTTTGGCGGCTACCCTTCCCCACCGATCCAATCTACTGGATCGTTGCCCTCCCTTCCCTGCCGCCGTCCCTCCCTGTGGCTGCGACCTCTCTGCTCTGCCGATCGCTCCCTGATCGGTTCCTCCCTTCAGCCAACCATGTCGACTGAGTCATCCTCCTCCTCCTCCACCCTCTCTTCCTCCTCCTCCATGGCCTCAGGTGACAGCGCCGGCACCATCTTCATCCATCCCTTCGCCACGGTCGCCGTCAAGTCCCATGTGCCCATGACGCTGGAGTTGAAGACTTCCAACTTCACCCAGTGGTCTCAGTACTTTCGCACTATGTGCGGGAAGTTCGGCCTTCTCTCCCACCTCGACGGCCCCGTTCCTGCGCAGCCCAATGACCTTTGGGAGCAGGCGGATTTCTGTGTTCGTAGTTGGATCTTCGGCTCCGTCGACAACTCCGTCCTCTCCATGGCGATGCAGGGCCTCGATCAGTCGGCCCGTGCCTTATGGGTCGCCATCGACGGCCTCTTCAAGGCCAACCAGGAGCCTCGGGCTATCTTCCTGAGTCACAAGTTTCACTCCATGACTCAGGGCGATTCCTCCATCGACGACTACTGCCTCCGCATGAAGACCACCGCCGACAAGCTCCGCGACGTCGGCCAGCCCGTACCTGAGCCCACCCTCGTCTTCAACTTGCTGCGTGTGCTGAACAAGACCTACTCCAACACCGCCGACCACATCGCCGCCACCAACCTGACCTTCGCCTACGCCCGCGATCAACTCCTTCTCAAGGAGCTTCGTCTGGCCAACGAATCCAAGGTGGAGGCGGCCATTGCTCTGGTTGCCGGCTCTACCCCCTCCTGCGGTGGCTCTGGTTGCCGCTCCTCTTCCAGTGGCGGCCAGCAGCAGCCGCAACAGCAGCCCCAGCAGCAGCAGCGGCACAACAACAAGAAGGGTGGCCGGCGACAGGGCCACGGCGGCTATGGTCCCAACGGCGGCCACGGCTGGCAGTCTGGACAGCGCCAACCTGTCCCCAATGGACCCTGGTTCTGCATGTCTCCTGGTGGGCAGACCTGGTTCTCTCAGCACGGCGGCGGCGGACAGTCTGGTGGTGGTGGGCAGCCCTGGCGCCCCAACCAGGGGGTACTCGGCTCCAGCCCTCACCAGGCTCACACCGCCTTCGCCCCTCTCCATGTGTCGGCGCCCTCACCCTCAGCCAGCCAGCCGTCAGGCCCCTCCTGGGATCAGGCCGGCCTGATCGCGGCACCGCAGCAGATGTCCATGCAGGGCAACCCTACGTGGGTTGTTGACTCCGGCGCCTCCTCCCACATGTCGTCCACGGATGGTATACTGCTCAAACGCCTTCCCACTCCCTCTACTTCAATTTTAGTAGGCAATGGTCATAGTATCCCAGTTACGTCTCACGGCCACTCTATTTTGTCCACCAAAGCGTCCACTTTTGCCCTTAACAATGTTCTTGTCGCACCATCGATAGTTCAGAATTTACTTTCTGTCCGCCAATTCACTCGTGACAATCATTGTTCCATCGAGTTTGACGCCTTTGGTTTTTCTGTTAAGGACATTCCGACGGGGCGCCTGATTCTTCGCTGCAATAGCGACGGGGATCTCTACACCTTGCCGCAGTCCTCCACCACTGCCTCTGCACTTCTGGCTGCATCCTCCTCCCTGTGGCATCAGCGTCTCGGACACCCCGCTCCGGCAGCTTTAGTTCGTTTGCATAAAGACAATTTGATTAATTGTAATAAACCAGGCCGCCCCTGCCTTTGCCACTCCTGTCAGCTTGGCAAGCATGCGCGCCTGCCAATTAGTTCTTCAAACTCTACCACTGCCGTACCCTTTGAGCTTGTTAATTGTGATGTTTGGACATCGCGTGTCCTTAGTAATTCTGGTTTCTCATACTATTTGGTGTTTTTGGATGACTACACCCACTACTGTTGGACCTTTCCCCTCAGGCGCAAGTCTGATGTCCATCAACACATCGTTGAGTTTGTCGCTTACACTCGCACCCAGTTTGGTCTTGCCATTGGTCTTGCCATTAAGTGTTTGCAGGCTGATAACGGCACGGAGTTCATAAACAATGCCACCACCACCTTCTTGGCGGCTAAAGGCACCCTGTTGCGTCTCTCGTGTCCTTACACCTCACCACAGAACGGTAAGGCTGAACGCATCCTTCGCACTCTCAATAACTCAGTTCGCACACTCCTCATCCATGCCTCTATGCCACCATCCTACTGGGCAGAAGCTCTCGCGACTGCCTGTTACTTACTAAACAGGCGCCCCTCCTCCCCTACACTCGCCTTCACCGCCAGGCACCCACCTATGATCATCTACGTGTGTTTGGGTGTTTATGCTACCCCAATCTCCAGGCCACGTCTGCTCATAAACTTGCTCCTCGTTCCACGGCGTGTGTGTTTTTAGGGTACCCCACTGCTCATAAAGGCTATCGCTGCCTTGACTTGTCCACCCGGCGTGTTATTATCTCAAGGCATGTCATTTTCGATGAGTTCCGATTCCCGTTTGCCGATATGTCCGCAGCAGCGCCCTCTTCTTCCTTTAATTTCCTGCTCGACAATACTGTGGATACTGTGCCTTGCTCTACTAACCCTGCAGCTCCACCTCCACCGTCGCCAGCACCTGCTTCCTTCGACGATGACAACGAGCAGCTGCCCCCTCCTCTATAGCCAGTGGGACCGGGCGGGCGTGGTTCTGTACCCCCGTCAGGTTCTGCTGCTTCGTCTCCGGGCGGGTGTGGCTCCGTGCCCCCGTCTGGACCCCCTGCAGCTCCTCCAGTGGCTCCCCGAGCGACCACTGGACTCGTCCCCAGCCTGCCGTATGTCTATGTACGGCGCCCGAGGACTCCCGCTGCGTCACCTGCCCCTCCGCCGGCTTCCTCGACGCCTCCGTCGATCCCTGTACCTGTCGCTGCGCCTGAACCGCCCCGGAATGTGACCCGCACACAGTCTGGGGCGATTCCACGCGTCACGTACAAGGGATTTTCCGCCACGACTCCGTCGCCCGTTCCAGCCAACCATCGGAGCGGTCTGGCTGATCCCAACTGGCGCGCAGCTATGGCCGAGGAGTATCAGGCGTTGATCGACAACGGCACCTGGCGTCTCGTCCCACGCCCGCCTGGTGCCAATGTCGTGTCGGGCAAGTGGATCTTCAAGCATAAGTATCACTCCGATGGCACTCTTGCTCGCCACAAGGCTCGCTGGGTCGTCCGCGGTTTCTCCCAGCAGCACGGCATTGACTACGACGAGACCTTCAGTCCGGTGGTCAAGCCACCGACCATTCGGGCTGTTCTGAGCATTGCCGCGTCTCGTTCATGGCCTATTCGACAACTGGACGTGAAGAATGCTTTTCTTCACGGTCATCTCGAGGAGACTGTTTATTGCCAGCAGCCGCCGGGCTTCGTCGACCCGTCCCACCCCGACTACGTATGCCTCTTGCAGCGCTCTCTCTACGGCCTGAAGCAGGCCCTGCGAGCCTGGTACCAGCGGTTCGCCACGTACATTCGTCAGCTTGGGTTCACCGCCTCGGCTTCAGACGTCTCCCTCTTTGTATATCAAGAGGGCGAGTCTCTCGCCTATCTGCTGTTGTACGTCGACGACATCATCCTCACCGCCTCCTCGCCGACTCTCCTTCAGCGGATCATCGATCGACTACACTCTGAGTTCGCCATGACAGACCTTGGGGATCTTCATCATTTCCTCAATGTCTCCGTCACGCGTTCTTCCGCCGGGTTTATTCCTGTCCCAGCGCCAGTACGCCGTCGATCTTCTTCAGCGGGCAGGCATGTCCGAGTGTCCTACCACGACTCCTGTGGACACTCGGAGCAAGCTTTCTGCCTCAGATGGTGCTCCCGTCGCCGACCCCTCTGAGTATCGGAGTCTTGCCGGCGCTCTTCAGTACCTTACGCTCACTCGGCCCGATTTGGCGTATGCGGTTCAGCAGGTGTGTCTCTTCATGCATGATCCTCGTGAGCCGCATCTGGCGTTGCTCAAGCGGATTCTGCATTACGTGAAGGGCACCGTCTCCTCTGGACTTCACTTGGGTGTTGGGTCCATCCGCACCCTCACCGCCTACTCCGATGCAGATTAGGCCGGCTGCCCCGACTCCCGGCGTTCTACGTCAGGCTACTGCGTCTACCTTGGCGACAACCTGATCTCTTGGTCCTCCAAGCGCCATACTACGATCTCTCGCTCCAGTGCCGAGGCAGAGTACCGAGCCGTGGCTCACGTTGTTGCCGAGTGCTGCTGGCTGCGTCAGCTTCTCCTGGATCTGCACGCCTCCATTACTTCGGCGACGGTCGTCTACTGCGACAATGTTAGTGCCGTCTATATGGCTGCTAACCCCGTCCATCATCGTCGTACGAAGCACATTGAGATCGACATCCACTTTGTCCGCGAAAAGGTGGCATTGGGCCAAGTTCGAGTGCTCCATGTTCCCTCTTCTCACCAGTTTGCGGACATCATGACAAAGGGCTTGCCTACTCAGCTCTTTACAGAGTTTAGGTCCAGTCTTTGCGTCCGTGATCCTCCCGCTGTGACTGCGGGCGGGTGTTAGATAATGTATAGCCATAGGATAACTTGTCATGTACAGCTAATTACTTTCCTTGTACTCCAAGCCTCATTGGCTATATAATAGAGGTCACCCCCCCTTGGGTGTGTGGTGTTTTACCTAATCTACTTCTCTACAAGGACTTTGTACAAATTTTCAGAAGAGTTGTCATTCCGACAAGATGTGAAGAAGATGAAACTGCAGCCATATCCTCTTCTATGACCTGTTCAGTCGCTGAATTTCCATGTGTTTATTTGGGGCTTCCAATTTCAGACAAGAAGTTAAGAAAGGCTGACCTATTGCATTGGGTGGAAAGGAGGCCTAGTTGGAAGGCTAATCTGATGAATATGGCAGGTCGAACAGCTTGAGTGAGGTTTGTGCTTTCAGCCCTTCCAATACATGTACTGATTGCACTAAATATCCCCAAATAGTTCATCAAGGCGATCAATAAGATTCGGAGAGCTTTTCTATGGAAAGGAAGTCAAGAAATACGGGGTGTTTGCTGCTTGGTCGCCTGGGAGAAAGTGCAAAGACCTCTAGAATTGGGAGGATTGGGAATTTTGAACCTTGAGGTGATGGGATGGGCTTTATAAGTTAGATGGCTCTGGCTTCGGAAAACTGATACAACCAAACTGTGGCTATCCCTGGACATACCTACACATTCTAATGTGTTGGCACTCTTTCAAATTGCAATGCAAACAATGATTGGGAGTGGACCTACTACTAAATTTTGGAAGGACAAATGAATCCATGGTAACTCTGCCAGTGATTTGGCACCAACTCTGGTGGCTACAGTTCCCCCTCGTGCTCGCAACATACGCCTAGTGGCAGTGCTTTGATTAACCATAGATGGACACATGACATACATGGCGGTTTATCCATGGTCGGGCAGTATGAATTGTTTCAGCTAGTAGATATCTTCTCTGAATTTGTGCTATCTCTAGAAGAAGACACTCAAACTTGGATTCTGGATGCATCAGGGCAGTACACAGTTAAGTCTGCCTATATGGCCTTCTTCAACAACAACAACATAGCCTTTAGTCCCAAGTAAGTTGGGGTAGGCTAGAGATGAAACCCAATAAACAAAGCTCAAGGCTCAGGCACGTTGATAGCTAGTTTCCAAGCGCTCCTATAGAAAGCTACTTCCTTGGAAATATTCCATTCCTTAAGGTCTCTGTTTACTGTCTCGTCCCAAGTCAATTTAGGTCTACCTGTACCTCTCTTTACATTATTGGCCCGCCCTAGGACCCCAGTACGCACCGGAGCCTAAGGGGCATCCGTTGGACATGTCCAAACCATCTTAGCCGATGTTGGGTCAATTTCTCCTCAATGGGTGCCACCCCGACCTTCTCCTGAATATCTTCATTCCGAACTCTATCCCTTCTTGTGTACCCACAAGACCATAGCAACATCCGCATCTCTGCTACACTCAGTTGCTGGACATATCGCCTTTTAGTAGGCCAACATTCCGCCCCGTATAACATAGCCGGTCGACCCGCCGTCTTATAGAACTTCCCCTTTAGCTTTTGTGGCACCCTCCTATCACAGAGGACGCCAGAAGTTTGACGCCACTTCATCCAGCCTGCTGCGATTGTATGCTTAACATCGTCATCAATGTCGCCATCCTTTTGCAACATCGATCCTAAGTACCGGAAAGTATCCTTTTGGGGCACCACCTACCCGTCGTGGTTAACGTCTCCATCCTCGAGCCTAGTCCCACTAAAATCGTACATCATGTACTCAGTTTTGGTCCTGCTCAGTCTGAACCCTTCACTGTAATGTGCGTCTGCAAAGCTCTAGCTTCCCATTAACACCTGTCCTACTCTCGTCGACTAGCACCACATCATTAGCAAAGAGCATGCACCAAGTGATATCCCCTTGTATATCCCTAGTGACGTCATCCATCACCAAAGCAAACAGATAGGGGCTCAATGCTGACCCTTGATGTAGGCCTAATAGGGAAGTCGATGGTGTCGCCATCGCAAGTCCGGACACATGTCATAGCATCCTTGTACATATCCTTAATGAGGGTAATGTACTTCGTTGGGACTTTGTGCTTCTCTAAGGCCCACCACATGACATTCCTTGGTACTTTATCATACGTCTTCTCCCAGGTCAATAAAGACCATAAGCAAGTCCTTCTTTTGCTCCCTATATCTCTCCATCAATTGTCGGACCAAGAAAATCGCCTCCATGGTCGATCTTCCAGGCATAAACCCAAACTGATTTTGGGTCACACTTATCACTCTTCTTAGGCAATGCTCAATAACTCTTTCCCAGAGCTTCATGGTATGGCTCATCAGCTTAATCCCACGGTAGTTAGTAGAACTTTGAACATCTCCCTTGTTCTTAAAGATCGGTACTAATATACTTCTCCATTCTACAGGCATCTTGTTAGACCGAAAGATGAGGTTAAAAAGCTTAGTTAATCATACCACCGTTGTATCACCTAGGCATCTCCACATCTCAATGGGGATACCATCAGGGCCCATCGCTTTACCGCCCTTCATCCTCTTCAAAGCCTCTCTGATCTCTGCCTCCTTGATTCTTCTCACAAAGCGTCTGTTGGTATCGTCAAATGAGTCATCTAGATCGAGGGCAGGGCCCTCATTCTCCCCATTAAACAACTTGTCAAAGTACTCTTCTCATCTGTCCTTGATCTCCACATCCTTCACCAGAAGTTGATCTGTCTCATCCTTGATGCATTTGATTTGGTTGATATCCCTTGTCTTCCTCTCGCAAATCCTAGCCATCCTATAAATGTCCCTCTCCCCTTCCTTCATGCCTAGCCGCTGATACAGGTCATCATATGGCTTACCTTTTGCTACACTCACAGCTCGCTTTGCAGCCCTCTTCGCTAGCTTATAGCCCTCGATGTTGGCTGCACTCTTATTAAGGTGGAGGCGCTTGAATCACTCTTTCTTCTCCTTAATAGCTCTCTGCACCTCATCGTTCCACCACCAGGTGTCTTTCCCTTCCTGTTTGCCTCCCCTACTCACACCAAAGACTTTTGCGGCCACCTTCCGAACACATGTTGCCATCTTTAGCCACATGTAGTCTACATCTTCTCCTTCATCCCAGGGCCCCTCCTCTACCATCCTCTCCTTAAAAGTTTGCGCCGCTTCTCCTCTAAGCTTCCACTACTTCGTTCTTGCCATCTTGGCACGTTGTCCCGGAGGACACGTACCCGCAAACGGAAGTCCGCCACCACAAGCTTGTGTTGAGGGACAACACACTCCCTAGGTACAATGGATCAATTAAATTTGAACCATGGCGCAGAATATGGAAATCCTGGGCACCTTCAAAGTGCAAAATATTTTTAAGGCTGGCTGTGAGGAATAGATGTTGGACAACGGACAGGGAGAAACCCCCCTCACCCTGATCGCTGTGTGTTTTGTGACCAGGAAGCCGAGGATATCCAACATATACTCACCACTTGCGTGGGTTCGCTAGAGAGTTTTAGTTTCACATCCTGTCAAGTTTTGGTTGGCAACATTGTGTCCCCTCAGAGCTTGTACTCTCTTTCTCAGAATGGTGGAGGAAGAGTGCTAAAAAGATACAAAAAGTAAAATGGAAAGGATTCAACACGTTGGTCGTGCTATGCGCTTGGCTCCTTTGGAAACACCAGAATGCATGTGTATTTGAGGGTGGCAGTCCAAGTTTGAACACTTTGATCTAGGCATTCCAGGAGGAACACCATTTGTGGTGCCTTGCAGGTGCTCAGAATCTTAGATCTCTGAGTGCTGGTCATGTTATTGAATTAGGCTAGAGTCAAGCTTGTCGGATTCTTTCGGATTCAGTTTTTCGGGTGTGTTAGTTTAAGAATACTTTGTTTTATTCATAGCCCCTCACAGCTCGGCTCAGAGTGAGGTGCGCTAACTGTAAGGAGCCGACCCCTTTCTCTCTATTAATATAATGATACGCAACTCTCCTGTGTATTCGAGAAAAAAAAAAGTTCATACCAATACAGATTATGTTGCCAATTTCCACTAGGAATTACCGAATTAGGATACAATTCAGGTTCATGTGACATGGTATTAGGTCAGAATCGAAAACATCAACCACTGAAATTCTGTGGCCAAGAGTGTCACTATCTCCCCAGTTTGAAATTTTTTGCGCTCTGTATGTGACATTTAGGTGCTTTAAACTTCTTTTCAAGAATTATTGTGATTTTAAACTATATCCAATTGAAACGATTTAACAATTAACTATTTTTCAAATTTTAAAAATATATTCAGATGTGTTCATCAGCTTGGTAGAATTAATGCCGCTGATTAGATGTAAAATACAACATCAAGTAATTTAAATGAAAAGTAACTTGCCACATGGCCTGGTTCATGTTACCAGTTGCTTATTTTTTATTCTATGTTGGATGAAAAGAGGGCTCGTTTTAGTCATCTTGTCTGATTTTGTGTTATTCTGTACTGTCTTTCCCAGTTCTCCTGCTAAAAAGATGCATTGCCCAATCTCTTTGTTTCCCAACTTTATAATATTAATTGATATTGGCTGATTCTTGGGTCCATTCATCATACTATTCTTTATTTTCCATATTGTTATGATCAGTATATTTTGTTGATTTAACTTGCAGTTTTCACAATGCAGGAGCTTGCTGAGCCTACCATTAAGGACGCGTTTCGAAAATGTGTGCAACAAGGGGCGTCCCGTATTATTGTTAGTCCATATTTCCTTTCCCCAGGACGACACTGGAAACAAGTATGTTCTTTTATGTATGTAAGCTTGATAATTTTCATTTTCTTTTAAATCGAAGATAATTCTTATTGTTAAAGGCATGGTATTCCATTGCATACAGTTACATATAATAGTTATATTATATATGGATTTCCATAGAAATGCTGGACCCTTTTCTCAGGATATCCCTGCTTTAGCAGCAGAAGCATCAAAGGAGCACTCAAATATACCCTACATCGTAACTGCCCCTCTTGGACTGCATGAGCTTATGGTGGTATGTGCTCATTGAGTTTCCTCAGGACTGTTTATATTCAGCAGTTATTAATCACAAGTTGGATTGGAGTTATTAACACTTAATGGTTCTTCCAGAATTGTGTGACAAAGGAATTTGTTATGACATAGATCATTGGAACCCTTGATGACTTTCTGAATTACAATATTTGGAAAGGAATGCTAATATTTCCTATAAAATAAAATCGTGGTGTTATAAATGGTGGTGTCCATGATGATTTATGCATGATCTTTTTAAGGCCCAGTAGCATTAAAATATTGTGAAGGTTGTTGTAGCGCCCAGTGTGATAAGTGAATTATAGTCGCATGTAATTCTTGCATTGTATGATAGTATCTATTATGCTTAACCTCCCAACCTATAGAGTCCTGGATAGCTCCTTCGCTCCTATTTTCTGGAGTTCTGGATTGATATTTTCTTATTACAATATGCACTTCTATTTGTGAACAATTTAGGGACAAGGACTCTTTATGAGTTAATCCCTTCACACAGTAACATATGATGTCTAACGCCGTGCCACATATGCCTTTGCAGGATATCATGAATGATCGTATCAAGTACTGCTTGCGACACGTTGTGGGAGATGTCGATGAGTGTACAGTATGTGATGGAACTGGAAAGTGCCGCCTCTACTCCTGATGGCTGTCAATATTGCAGCTTAGAATCTGAATAGGTGTGGCAGTGGCATTTTAATGGCATTTGTCTCTCTGTTTTATCACCTACCTGGTCTGGGCAAATACTTATCTCTTTGACACGAGATCTGATCTGACAAAGTGTATATGGTCCTTTGTGTCCTTTCCGGTGCTACTAAATGTTACTATTCTACTCCATCCTGTCACAAAAACATGATTCTATTAATAAATCTACTGGCCCATATGGTAAGACTCTAACTTCAGAACTGTTACAGTACTGCAGCACAGATGGAGCTGGCGAAACCGATGTACTCATCAATCGTCCTTCTGAGTTTCAAAATTAATAGCATGTTTGGTAGAGCTCCGGGCGCTCTCTTCAAGTAATGTGTAGCACTGTGGGACTATGGAAGCCGGTGAAGAGATTAGAAAAATGCTTAAAAAATGTCAGTCAGAAACAAATCTAAGACATGTTTTTTTTAAAAAAAAATATGTATATACATATATTAATATTCCCTCTTTTCACTTCGATGGTAATGCGGCACGCATTTATTGTGTTACTGAGATAATGTAACAATTAGGGGTGAATTGGAAATGCATGTCCTGATACATGCGTGGCCCATACTTGCAATTGCTTTGTCAGGTTCTTCAACTTGGCACTGTTTGCGCCCGATCCTGTTTGCATAGAATGATGAGTTTCCTTAACTCACTGTGACTTTGAGGGGAAAAAACTCAGTGAGTGATGACTCTCACGTAACGTGAGGAAGGCCTGCCAAAAATGTTACAATTGTGAGGAATAAAAAAAACTGCTACAATTACCACTAAGTTAACTGTACGTCCTAGTACTCTCTGCTCTGTATAGTAAAATAAGTCGTTTAGAATATTAACAGTCTTCAAAACATAACTCTAACTAATATTTTTTATAAAATATATTTAAAGAGTACTTTTGTGAAACTACTCAATATGAATATACTCATACAAGTTTCCGCGTTTCTAAATTTAATACATAAAAAGATATTTGCAGTCAAAGTTTTTAAAAAATTAACACAGGAGGGAGTATGTGCTTGAGGCTTGTAAACTAAAATTGTGAGAGATAATAGTTCAAAACAAAATCAATGGGGATAATCAGATATGAGATCGGGCTAAATCCTTATCGCAGCCTTAGGGGTGTTTAGCTCCCTCAAGCTAAAACTTAGCTAGTTGTTTGGATGTTAATTAAAAAGCCTAAACATGAAATAATTACAAAAATTAATTGGATAAGTCATGAAAAATTATTGATCCTAATGAACCTTATTTAGCCCATGTGATTCTACAGGAAACATGGAGTGATTTGTGTCAATGGATACTACTCGTGAATTAGCTATGACTTATGTAATTACTGTGTAATTACCTCATACTTAGTCTTTTTAATTGGCATCTAAACGCTGGGCTAAGCGAATTTTTAGCTTAAGGAGCCAAACATGCCACATATACTATTGACCGTACAACAAAGATGTTAGTGCAACCCTACTTGTCCTAATAATTACGTCAAAGTAACTACCAATATACTTTATCTGTTCCAAAATATAGCTACGTTAATTATTCAAAATTTATTCTAGAATATAGCTACATATGAGTTGTGAAGCCTGATTAAATGGATGAATGGACAAAAATATCCCTTGAGAATTAATTGTATTGTGGTCCTAGTTATAGCATGCATAATTTCTTTAGTAGGCATGGAGATATATAAGAAAGGTATAGCTACCATATATACATGCATGAATATGTTTAATGAGGGGTAGATGAGACATTTTGTCACACTTCTTAATCTATCCTAAAAATGCTAAACGTAACTATATTTTGGAATAGAGGTAGTATTAACATTACCAAATATCTTGAAGTAACAGAATCACCAAAGTAAGACATACATAAATATGCCCTTATATACAGCTGTGGAGGGCATGGAAATAGGCCCAAGACCATCGATATAGAAATAGGCCCCGAAACGTCTCACCAACTGGGGGTTAGACATGGTGTCGACCCCTGGTGGTATCTCCGTCCTGCCCGACCCACGGGGTCGGACACAACATGTGTCTCACGGGACAAGAGATGTGGGGGAGACACCCGCTCCTCCATCCCACCCAACCCCTGGCATAGGGAGGGTTGACAGACCATCCTTGAGTAGGTGGGTCCCTGGTGTGCGTCCCCTGATGCCGTACAGCTAGGCCGGGCGCGAAGCCTACCGAAGCTCCCATGATGGGCCCATTGACTATGGGCCAACCTGACGAAATCCCCCGGTGCAGGCGCATCCGGCGACGGGATGGATGCATCCCCAACAGCGCCGCACTGTGCACCACGATCTTCCATCCCTAGGAACAGGGCAGCACTGTGGGGGAAAAGGACGCATGAGCAAGAGGCGCTGCAGCCAGGCCACAATCATCGCCCGTGGCAGGTTTAGCAGAGCCGATATGGGGAGGACCATAGATCGAGCGGGAGGGTCGACAAGGGCCCTGGGCGAGTCAACAAAGCAAGGACAGACGCCCCCCGGCCCACACACATCTCTCCTCCTTTCTCTACCCCGTGTTACTGGTCCTCCCCTTCGCCGTCCTTCTAGGTAGGGACCCGATCTTTGAGACGCTAAGTCTCCTACACACTTTCCCTTCCAAGGGCCTGAACCAACCCACGTTGTGACCTGAATCCAATACAGCAATACATTTACCACCCCCGAACTATACGTAGGGATTCATCCTGAACTAGTATAAATTGTGTGGTTTGTTCTCTTGAACCATCCCTCATCGTAGTCGTGCAAGCTCTGAGATCGGCACTTGCCGGCGTGCCGAATCCTGATACGACCCGTCGACAGTAGCCATACATACATGCAACAATGAACTACATCATATTGTTACAATATTAATTCGAGATTGTATAACATTATATTTTTATTAGCCGAAAAGTTATCAAAGACGATATAGCTTAGACATGCAATGAGAAATTGAGAACAACATGTACCACTGTCCTATACATATACATTCCAAAGGACCGATAGCTTAGACACGCAATGAGAAATTGAGAACAACATGAGACATTGTCCTATACATTCCAAATAATATATGTGCACCAACCTGTCACTGTGAGTTAAGAGACTTTGTTATTTGTTCTGGAAATAATGCCAACATTAAGGACCTGCAACAGCAAAATGCATGTTCAAAGGCATATGGTGCAATTCTCTCAACAATTGATCTGTTCTTTTTTACTTTGGCTCACTCATTTCTCTCAATCACGATCATTAATTGGTCTATTGTAATTTAACGATAATAGGATACGTTACCTATAACATAATAATAGAAATATACGCCCCTAGGACCCTAGTAGACCTCTCTAATACGATTCGCACTTGTTAACCTCTATTTCCAACCTCTAAAAAAAAATATTATGTCATGGTCATCAAGATTCTCACCTCTATACCAACTTCTCTCTCATCCGTCAACCTCTATAGCAACTAAATTATATTTTATTCAACCATCCCCAACTACCATCTTATTTTAATAAACATATTTCTCCATACCTCAATCATCTATAATACTTATTCTAAATACGAAAAAGTCACAAGGATCTTTTATAAAATATTCAAGACATAGAAAAATCTTAAAAATTACAAATTAATTCAACGGCTGATTTGCAAATATACTATACTACTTCTCCTTCCTCCCGATCTCCGCAGGCCGCCGCATCTCCTCCCCTGCCCCTCCCTCTCCAGGCCACCTACTCCTTCTCTATATCTCTCACGAATTTCCGGTGAAGGTCTCCAGCTTGAGCTCTTCGTCTCTGCGGCCATGGCGAGACGAGAGGAGCAGGGAGGAGGCTGGCTCTGCTCTGCTCTGCTCTCGAGCTCTCCTATTTGGAGGCCAAGACGACGTCGAGCGGCACGACGAGCTCCCACAACCACGCCCCTCCTCCCCTCATGGCGAAGCTCCTTCTCTCCCAGCTCCAGCTCACGACGGAGCTCCGCCCCCTTCTCCATGGATCGATCTGATGGGGAATTAATCTCTGACCATCCCCGATGCGCCCGCCGAGGAGGAGGAGGTGGTCAGTCGAATCGAGCAGCGGAGGTGGTGGTGGCCGATCGAATCCAGCATCAGAGGTGGTGGTGGCCAGCCGAATTGTGCGGCGGAGGTGGTGGTGTCCGTGGAGGAGGAGGTGGAGGATGTGGTGGTCGTCGATGAGGAGGCCGAGAAGGAGGTCGACGGCGTGCCCTCCACGGCCTCGACGACATGCGGAGCTCCGGCGTGGCGTGTGTTGTCAGCCACTATATACCATTTTGACCAACCTTTGCAAATAACGATGAAACTTGAGTGACACAAACATAATATTTTATTTAAACTAATGAGTTCCACGAGAGTTTTGTGTCCTAACATATGTTGCACGAACTATATGTAATATGGTGCACAAATACAATTATTGGTGAAGCATAAGTTGAGGCCATACAAATGAAAGTTCATTCTGGACATGTCGACAAAAGGAAAACTTGAACATGGTGCAAAAGTTACCTAGATCACATATTTGACAGCACCATGTTGAAGGGCTCTCTGAGATGATCGAAATGGATATAGAAAAATTAGTCCATCTTTCATGTAACATGAGCGTTCGGCTAATGATCCGTGTTGTAATGTTACTATCTTCTTAAATCAATGATACACAGTGCGTGTTTCGGAAAAAAAGAAGCAAATCTTTCCATGGCAGTATAATTTATTTTTGCATTGAGATTGCACAGAATAGTTGGCAGTCAATAAATACTTGTGACTGGCGATAATAAACATGAAAAGATTCGGCCTAGCGAACACGCTGGACCCTATCGTCCTCACTGACAGGTGGCCTAGTATGACTCGATGGCCCCACCAGTCAGCGACCCGTGGGGGCTCCATGCTGATAAAACTGTAAAGCAAAGGAAGTTGAGCGTGCGCTCCGACCCTGGTTTTCGCTTTTTCACCTTCCTTCCAAAACCCCACTCATTCACCACTCTCACTCACTCCCCTTTCCACACACCAACTCCGCGCCGGTGCTTCGCTTGTGGTTTGCCTCTGTTGACGACCAAAAGTGGCTTAAAGCCGATTAAGCTGGGACAGCCGGTCTAGACCGCCTGTACACGCGGTTAGATCGGCTGGCCCTGTAGCCGATCTGGCAATGTGCCAGGCGGTCTAACCGCCTGTCTCCGAGTCCGAGTAGAATCAGGTTTTTTTTCACGTTTTAGATCTGTACAAGGACTTCTTGCGGGGTAAGACCTCTCCACCCTATAAATATAAAGGGCCGTGGCCGATTTAGGACCTCTACCCAATCGAACAAATCATTGTCTTACTTTTTATCTCCAAACCCTAGCTTTTCCAACCCCTTTGCTTTTCTTCTTCGTCTCCGCGACGTTTTAGGACGTTCTAAGTGGCCTTACCGACCTTAGAACAACCCTAGGTTCGCAGCCTCTAACGGGGTCCCTCCCGAGGTTGTGATCGTAGGCTTTCGCGACGCCTCTGCAACAGCAGTCTGAACGGCCCCTACATGCGGTCTGACCGGCTGCGTCCAGGAGCTCCGACAAGGAGAATTCAACGACCGCACAATCTAGCGCTTCGTGTGTTGACAGCCTCCCCCCGTTGTGCTTCGTCTGCTTCCAGCGCGGAGGGCATCTTCCTGCAACGCAGCGCGGAGGGCTCCGTGTTCGTAGGGGTAGCGGCGCGGCGGAAGGGGGCTTCCCTTCTCTTCGCCGGTGATTATTAACCTCCCCATCCCTTTTTAATTTTTATTGTCCGTTTTGTTTTTGTCGCGCCGGGCGATTTCGGGGTCGATCGAAGAGGAAAGATTTGCATTTTTGGTCCTGCACAGTGGTCAGTGGGGTTTTCTCACCTTCGATTTATCTTGATCCGGCGCGTGGAATTTTTTTTCTTGCTGCGCTTCTTGTTTTGTTTTTTTTTTCTGTGGGGTTTTCAACCCTCGCCTCTTGATCGAACCGAGGTACAGTGGGTAGCTCTCGTGTCGAGTGTCTCCGGCGTGAAAGATTGCTGCAAGGTTCTTCTGTGCCTTGCATTGCATTTCACGCTCTGCCGCTCTGGTATGGGGTCTCTTGTACCGGTACTTGTTTTTGATTTGAGCACCGCTGCAGAAATTCCCTTGCATCTCTTTCCAGGGGAAAAAACCTGCTCTGCTATGTTATTGCAAATAAAAAACCCTCATATGGGGAAACAAGTCGGCATTGCCAATCAGGCTTCATTTCTGGCACTGAGGTTATGCTTATATTGCTTTTATAAAAAATTCCTTTTTATGGCAGCTGGGGAAAGCTGCATCATTGGACTCGTTTTAAAACAACTAAATCTTTAGTTTTCCTTTCTTAAGATATTTAGCATGCGTGATGTTTGCAAGTGTATTTTGGCCATTTTCTTTTGTTTGTGCCGTTTCCTTTGTGTTGTTCTTTTCTCCATATCGAATTGTGAAAACCTCATCGAAAAATGGTTTCTGCAATTTGTTCTGGCGTGGTGTGCACTTCTTGCTCTAGGATGGGAGAGGCAAGAAGATGATAAAGAGTTTACCGTTTTCAGATCCTTTTGCCAAGTGGCGTGAGCACCAACCCCACGCTGCATGACCGTGATGAAGAGGTCTCAGTTCATGATCTTGTAACACCCTAAAATTCATCACTTGCTTGTATTATAAATTCTATGATTTTTTTGGAAATTATTTGCAATTCAAATTTAATTTGTATGAATATTGATATGACTAGGCATTTAAATAATTTATGAATAAGAAATAAATTTAATACAGGATCACTTTCTTTTGAAGCATTCATGTTGGTGCATTTTATTTTGAGTGGTGAATTCAAAATTTTGAATTGACCAAATTGTGTTGTTTAATTGAAAAACATACTTCTCTTCTTTTCTCTCCTGGCCCAGCCCTCAGTTCCCTCTCTTTCACCCGCAACGGCCAAGCCCGGCCACTTTCTTTTTCGCTAGGCCCAACCACCCTTCGGCCCAATTCCGTCTCCTCTCCCTTCCTCTCTCACTGACACGAGGGCCCCGTGCGTCAGCTCCCTTTCTTCATTCCTCCGCTCCCACAACCGACCCGCACCGTCCGAGCCGGTGCCGATCCGCGCCGCTCCCCACTGCCGTGCCGCTATGACCCCGTGGTTATAGCCATCCTCAAGCTCCTTTACGCGCCATCAAGTTGCCCCATCTCACTCCCTCTTCCTCCTCCTCTCCGCAGTAACAACCACCATCGTTATCCCCCATTCAAGCCGCCATAATGGCCATCACTGCTCCACGCGACCGCCTCTTCTCTCCACTACAACCGCCTCAGCTCTCATCTTCCCGGTCAGTAAAAGCTCTGTGCCCCTCCAGAGCTCCCGTCCACTCCCGCAGCACATTCCGCGGAACGAACACCTCGCAGAGCCAGACTAAGCCGAGCACCAACCGCCGGCCCTCACTCAACTGGAGCGTGATTCTCGTCGTTATGCCCTACGAGCGAAGCTGACTCCACCACGAGCACCTCCTCTCCGAGCCTTACCCTCCTGACCAGTTCTCGTCGCCCAGCTGCCACCAGACCGCCATCGCCGTGTGAAGCACCGCAGCACCGACCGCGTATCGATTCCGGCCACCACCGTTCATCTCCGCCGCGGCTAAGCCCCTCCCTGAGATCCCCTATGTCTCCTCTAGCCGTTTCCCACTCCCTTGGGCCGAAGCCCCGCGGGCCACTGAATTCAAGCCGGCGAGCTGAAAAACCAGAGCTCCCGTGCGCGATGGCTTCTTTCTATTTTGAGCTTTGTGATTTGACCCCGGAGAATACTGTAACTAATCGTATCTTTCTTTGTGTCTTGTTCGTTTCATACAAAACCCC